>PVKE010016111.1:0-32436 GCA_004027555.1 Craseonycteris thonglongyai
CCCACCATATAGTAAAACATTATGTCTTTAGTGACTATGTCACCAAGTTTTATATGGAGCTTGAGGACCAATTAAAAGCTTGTGCATTATTAATATGTACCGTGCTTGTCGGGTCACATATTGAATTGATTAAAAAATCAAAATGGGGGAAGCCGGGATGGCTCAGTGGGTTGAGCGCTCACTTTGCAGCGCTGGGGACCCAGGATCGAATCCCGGCCCTGGCCCGTGCAGAACCATATGCTGAACTGGGAGCTCGCCCAGTTCAGTTCTCTCTCACTATCTCTCTCTCTCTCTCTCTCTCTCTCTCTCTCTCTCTCTCTGTCAAAAATAAATAAATAAATAAAAAATATATTAAAAAAAAATCAAAATGTAAAACTATCTTTTTCTTTATTGAATTTTGTTTCTTATATCCAATAGCATATGAAAGGGTGCACAAAGAGTAGCATTTTTAATGTCCTTTCTTCTTTTTCTTTACATATCATCTTAAATATGTTATCAATTTTTATATTAATGGTTTGGATACTTGTAAAGGTTGGTTAGTATCATAATCATAATGAAAATGGGGATAGGACAAAAGCAAAATAATATGATGGTTTTCCTATGTACACACCTTACAACTAGATGTCACAACTATTGATATTTAACTTCTTGTTGTGAGTTTCATTTGTAAACTACTAAGAGGTTAGGTGAGGACTTGGTCCTGAGTTATCCACTATGGTATCCAATTAATTAAAATGTAAAAAAAGAAAAATTCAGTTCCTTAGTGACACTAACCACATTTCAAGTATTCAAGAGCCACATGTTGCTAGTGGCTACCATATGGGACAACACAGATATAGAACATTTCCATCATTATAGGAAATTAATTTACGTGGCACTGATCACGTAGAACTAAAATCTAGAGATGATGTAGATCTCCTAAATCAGGTAAGGAAATCTCAGAGGGTCCTGTCAAGATGTCAAGACTGGGAAATCAGACAAATCTGGCAGCAGAGATGCTTTAAGGGCTGTGTGCCTTGTCCAGAGAGCTCTAGCAAGGTCAAAGGAGGATAGGTTCTAGTCCTAGATGAAACTAGAAATATATTAGAAACTATGTGAAATTTAGGTTGCGGGGAAAGCAGAAAATATGTACTTGCCAGATTTGAAATAGTTTTAAGGTGAACATTGAAGTTTATTTGTGACAACTTAGTCTAGAAACCAATTAGTGGAATTAGATTATAATCTCAGAATAATGCAGATTGAAGAGTAATTAAACTCCCACTGATTAAGAATGCGATGCAGAGCCATACCCTCAGGTAGGGTTAAGTGTCCTTACTGTGGGAAGGTAGGTATGGACAGTCTGAGATCAATAGTTTATTTAATTAGCTGAGTAACAATATTACATATGCAATAAAAGCAGCTAAAGAGGAATACCACAAAGCTTTATAAATCTCCTTTTGTACTCAGACAGAAATACACAATTTACTTTCATTTCTTATCTGAAGAGCCACTTCTTTGAGATTCAAGTTTTCTTTCCAAGTAACATGATTAGGAACTTTCTAAAAAGTTTCCTACTTATCAGGTCTATTGGTATTATTTTCATGTTTTGCTTTTGAACTTTTTTTTTAATGTTAAGTCTATGTTATTTCTCCAGAAATGCTGAACATCTGGTATGCCAATTGTGATCATTGTTTATATTCATTATGACTTTAATTTTGATTCTCAGCCATTATATTTTGAAAGACCATATTTGCTTAAGTTGCCTAATCAAAATGTTATAGGCAACTTATTAAAAAAAAAAAAAGAGTTCATTTTAAAGGGAAACAAAATAAAACCCCATATGCTTAGTACTGAGATAAGTAGTTACAAAAATGCACTATTTAAGGACTTATAATTTAGCCACCTCAATTATATAACCAATTGTTTCCTGGTCCTCAGGGATTAAGAATATGGTTTCCTTGGTAATTCTGGATTCTAAAAATGCTCATCTTCATTCTAAATGGATAGTAAATAGTGTGAATAGAAATGACCTGTTTCTTAGTCATGATTATAATTTAGTGTTGTAGGAAAGAGAAACACTCTACCTTTTTAAAAATAGACTACTTTGGGGACACCATAATAGGTTCCAAGTCTGTAAAATCACAACCCCTTGATTGCTAGTGTTAACAAAGCTTGTTCTTTAATTACCTGTATTGTATCTGGCTTCTGTTTCTTTCCAAAACCCAATTATGGTTAACAGCAGTAGTAAGCTGTACTCCTGTTGTTTGTGGAAGTTCGTTTTCAAGTGCTCTGTTTGATCATCATTTGTCATCATGATTTAACAAATCAGGTTTAGGTTTTCATTGGACACATCCAGCTTAAGTCTTCACCTTGACTGCGAATTTGTAAATGGGAATTTTATATAATGTGAATGTCTTTTTTTATTTTTTCAAACCAGAGCTGTTTCCTAACCGATGGAAATCATGCTATTTTCTTGAGGTTTTACTAACATTTTTTTGAATGCAGTAATTCCAACACCTTATACCAAAAGGATATTTTTAAATATGAAGAAAGAAGACAGATAACTTTTATTTATCCCTTCCTCCTACAAATCTATTTTCTCCCAGTGTGGTGTTCTTTGTCTAATCGTTCCCCCCAGCTCAGATTCACATGTTCTTCTGCGGAGACTAGGAGCCTGCTTTCTAGAGTTAAATCCAGAATAAATGAGCAGTCTAATTTCTGATTTAATTTTGTTGCTGTCTAACTGTGGTATAAACCCAGCTCTGAGAATTGCATGTAACTTGTGGCACTTCTATTTGAAAATACTAATGTTTTCATTCCTCATGCATAACAATCATCGTTTCCATTAGAACTTATGGGCTCCACATGGAAAATGGAGAAAAAGACACATGTAAGATCAACAAGAGAAGACAAAAATTCAAACAATAGAAAACAGTTCTTTTGCTTTATTCAAAATTAACTTCACTGTACTCTAGGGAGGTGGTAGGTGCTTTTGTGGAGAAGGGGAAAGATGTATAGCTTTTCATTCATTATATTAGATACAATATTTCATTTATTTTGTTTATTTTTATCTGTCTCTCTAACTTGACTTTTCCCTCCCATGTCTTTAGAATAGTCAAGGAAACACATGCACCATGAGATAAGGAGGCTATCCTGCCATTCTGTATTATTATTTGCCATTATTCTGACTGAGCTGTTTTCTTTCTGAAGAAGTGTTATTCTGATTTTGGTCTATCCCTGAAAAAGACCCTTCCTCTGAATCAGCTACTCAGCCTGTGAGACCTTGACACTCAATGTTCATTAATATCAGAAATACTGATGTCAATTGGCTCGTGTCAGAAATGAAGAATACCAAGCTCCACCCAAGAGCTACCAGGTCATGATGTGCACAGCGCAGATACAGAACATTAATGTTAAGCTCTCCAAAGATTTCATAGATGACTTAATAGGTATTATATATATGGTATTATATATATGCCCTTTAAAATACAATTTGTCTATTAATATGTATGTAATATATAAAGTCTGTAAAAGCAACTCTTTTTTATAGTATAAGATCTTTATTTTCTCATTGTCTAATAGTTTATATAAAAAAGAAGGTTCTTGAGAAAGTTTGCTTCTTAATAGATCTCAGCTTTCTATACCTCCCCTTTCACTTAGATTGGGTTTCTTCAAGTAGTTCTAAAGGGACTCATATTTATCCTCTATATGTGATATAGCTATTTTGACCATTTATATTCTGGGCATATGGCTTATCCAAAATCTCTTTTCAATTTTTAGTCATTCATCACTTCCTTGACAGTGTAATAAGCAACCTCATAGGATGATGCAAGACATTTCTCTTGGGACTAATCCAAGTTTTGATACAATTCATTTTTTTCTAATGGAAATTTCTTCTCTTAAAAGTGATTCTCAATGCCAGATATAGCCTCAGAATGAAAATAATTAAGTTATTTTCTTCAGTTTTATTGACTTCATGTTGCCATTGAAAAGAAACTTGGCTACACGAGAATCTTTCTTGCTTTGTTTCCAACTAATTTCAAAATTGAAAAAAAAATCAAAGATAATATTTTATTTATGTTTCTTTTCTTTAATGTTTTCTAATCTAGGCTGATAATAAGTGAATAAGTAAACATAGGACCTATTATTTTCTTCAGCCACTCCCAAGACCTTAAAATTAAGGTCTTGGTCCATTGTAAGAAATTCTACATTTCAGTTTTTTTTTAACAATTTAAAATTAAAGTTTTCCCCAATGCTGGTGAAATTTACTGTCAGTAAAACGACATTCTGCACCTTAAGTAAAATATACATATAAATCTATCATTGACATAGATTTCTATTGTTATTCAAACGTTTCAATATTATTAATATTTGAGCCAGCTCTTTTGAATTAAGCATATTAGAAATGGATTCAATTATTTCATGGGCCAGTTAGCTTGATAAAAAGAATCCATTCTATTTCACTGCACAAGAATGAATCTTTTTTAAAGACAGCTTTTTAATAATCCGAGGTATCGTAAGTGTCATCAAATAAGAAAGCCTAGTGGCTCATTCTGAATTTCTTATAACAACTAATAAGAGAAAAAAGAACTTTAAACTAGATTTTTAGCATTTGAAACCAGTAACACAATAATCTTATTGAAAATATTACATGTAAGAGTGTAATAATTGTTATATTTTTAGGTCCTCGAAGATTTATCTGAAAAATAAAATAATTTTCAAAAAAATTTTTGAAAATGCTTACATGCCAGCACTACGAAGAAAAAAATAGAAAATATTGTTTAATTTGCAGCACGAATTTGAATCTCATGAAAGTGGTGGGGGGAGGGGAACATTTTCTTAACCAGATCAGTAGCAAATCATATGACAACATAAATGAATTTGCAGCTGTATTTTAGAAAAAAAAAGAAAGATATTTCCTTTTATTCTCAAATGTATCCCAAATAAAAGGTATTGTTATTTGAAACATAAACCTTCCTTTAAAAATTTGAATCAAGATCCAAGATTTTAGGGTAACTCGTCAGAGAAACAGCTGTTAGCCTGTTAAGAAACAGATGCAGAGAGAAACAATTCAGATAAAAATGCTGAACTCACAAAACTTTTTTTTTGTTCCTACCCAGTGATGATAACGATTACCCTAAGCACTGATAATATTTAGCAGAGCTATTCAATTAGGTCTCTGTAAGTTACCATTATCATATTGACCCCAAAATGAAGCTGTATATTTTATCATTTTCTTTAATTAGGTTCATATGTGTAACCACAAGGTAACTAGTTTAATATATTAATTTCTATTCTAATTTTGAAATGAGCTACCTGGAGTATCAAATACATACAAAATCAACATGGATGGACTATCATATTAAGTGAAATAAGTCAGACCAAAAACATCAAGAAACATCAGTTCACTTATAGGTGAAATATAAACTGAAAGTAACCAAGAAACAAGAACTCATGGACACAGTCAATAGTTTAGTGGTTACCTGAGTGGGGAAGAGGTGGGGGCATCAAATATATGGTGATGGAAAGAGAACTGACTCTGGGTGGTGAGCACATAATGCAACACATAGATGATGTATTGTAGAGTAGTTGTACATCTGCAACCTATGTAATTTTTACCAACCAATGTCACCCCAATAAATTTAACAGTTAAAAAAATAAAATGAAAATGAAAAAATACACATCAAAAGCTTGATAATGTCTAATAGAAATAACTATATACATATTTTATGTCCTTTGTTAAATAATCCAAAACTCAGACATGTATGTAAATATGCATACGTAAATAGAAGCACACAAATTTTTGCACCAATACAGATTTGCTCTCCACAGTCATGTGGACCGGTAGCCAGCCTTCTCTTGCTTATAGTTAATTCATGCTCATTTTTGAGCCATTGAGAAGACTGCACTGAAGTGCAGAAAAGCAGTGCTTTTGCAGGCTTGTCTACATACAGGTCAGGTTACATGGTTCACAAGAAGGAGCTGGTTGTCACCAAAATGTCTCTTGCTGCTCCTGGGGTAAAGGAAAAAAAAAAAAAATTGTGACTATAATAAAATCACAGTATATCATATATCATTTTAGCATGTAGTATTTGTAAAGGGTATTTTCAACTCAAAAAGAAGTGGAAATTAAGGGGAAAGGTGGTCTTTTGGTAAGCAATAATTCTTAATGTACAGTGGTCGAATTCATCTATCTTTACTTTGTACTATGCCTGAAGATGATCTCAATGCACTTTTGGAATGACATTATATTAACTTTGTCTCATTTTCCTCAAGACAATGCAATATGTTCAGCTCATATTTGTTATCAGTTTAACTAATATCTTCTGTCAATTTGCCATGGACCACTAAAAACAATCTGTTTATTATTTCTGCCAATCCATTTGATTTTAGTGCCTGCTAATCTGTTCTTTAGTTTCCATATAATTTTTTTTTTCTACAGAATTTTATTTAAAGCCCAATTAAGACAGAGAGATAGCAGGTTAAATTTACTTTATCCTCTAAGCTTGAAAGAAATTAAATACAGCATCATGGACCATATACACATTAATAAATTATGTAATCCTATCTTTATTCAAGCAATTTATCTTCCTCTTTTGGAAAAAAGCCCAAGGGGAAATAACCCAGTTGTCTTACATTTCAAGAAAAAAACATGCACCAAACACTGGAATTGCTGCTTACCCTACCACAAATATCAAATATTAATATATCTTCTAAAAATTACTTTTTTCTAAGTACAGTTATTAGATAAATTAATTGAAAATGTTTACTTAGATCCAGAAAACAGCATAAATGATATATTTATATATTATATAAAAAGTATGCTATTTATATACTTAAAGAAAAGGCATCTTATAATTTTTTTTTCCAAAATGCCTTTAATTTATTTGGAGAATGGGAGAAAAACAATATAAATATATGTTTGATCTTTCACCTAACCAAATTTCTAAAATGTCTGAAGCAGCAATATGTCTGGCTAAAATACCCTATTTGTTACCCCTTGAGAGTTTAGCTTTTTCAGGGATTATTCTGGATTGTTCTTTGTTTGTTTTTGTTTTGTTTTTAGGATACTTTAAGACATTTAAATATTTAATGTACTTCCTAATTTATCAGAACCCCCTACTGACATTCTACCAATAAAATAAGAAAATTGTCACATTTAAAAAAAAAAAAAAAAAGAAAAGAAAAAAAAGAGTGTAAATCATAGGTGGGAACTGAGCATCAGAGTTGGATATTCCACAAGGGCCCAGTGGATTACCGCCTTTCACCTAAGAAACTTCAGAGATTTAAGAGCAGATGTACAGATGCCTTGTAGTGAAAGGACCTGAGAGATGACATGTGACGATCCCAGGCCACGCCCTCCACCTTAAGTGCCCACCATCCGGCCTCTTACAAAGCCCTGCGAAAGCCAGACCGTTTCCACTCTGGATGAAGTCCTGCAGCTGAACACTCATTCGTAGAGATGGCTTCCTTCCCTTTTTTACACTCTCTCAGAATGGAGGGTTTTTTTCAAGTTCTGAAATAAAATGCAAACCGCAAGCAGTCTGTATTTTGCACTCTGAGTCCCTGTTTTGTCAGTGAGTAATTATAGCAGATGAAATATCGCGGCTGAATGTAAATGGTTAGGCAACCAGATCACACCAGGATATTTATCTTCTGCAAGTTTTACATCACAGCGTGTTAAATATTAAAATATTACAAGTCAAGTAAACAGAGAGGGTTCTCTGCTCAAAGCATTAATTTTAAACAAACATTTCACTGTTGCTCAGATCAGATGCTAGAAAACGAATGTTTTCTTTCAAATAAGGTGACTCTATCATTTGGAGGGAAAGTAGACGGTAGAATTACACAGAAATGGGGCATTTATGACACCAGAGATGAATTTCAACCAGAAGAGGAGAAAGAAAATTCACACAGGAGAGCAAAAGAAAGAAAGACTTACAACAGGGAAGAGAGTAAGAAATGAAAAAAGATTGATGTATCCCCAGACCAAACGAAAAGAAAGATATGTCTCAAGTCAGAATACAGAGACCTGACTCAAAGTAAGCCAGGAGGGGAAAGAAAAAATCAAATATGTTCCAATACGTGAATTTTAATTTTCTTAGGTTGTTACCACGAATGTAGAAGGAAGAAGAATTTTCAGTTCTCTGAAAGATTACCAATCAATAAAATACTAATCAATAAGTACTGACTGAGTGCCTAATGTATTCTCAACCACCAAATAGGATAGCAGACGTGGTTTTCCCCTGAGACACTTTACCATGGGGTGAAGAGGAGGAAGCGTTGAGCAGTGAGATAAGAATATGTGTGTGTATTACACACTGGATTAACAAAACAGGTTGCGCAGAATTCAGTGAGGCTGGGCGGTGAGGGTGAGCTATAGTTCCAGTCATAAACACTACCATGTTTTGAGCACCTCCTACTTTCCAAGTCCTGGACTATGTGCTTGACATTTATGATTTCCAAAGTTTAAAGCAATTCATTGAGAATGAACCCCCTTTAGATTACCGAAGGGAACATGATTCAAAACTTTAGTTGTTTAGGTTACACATAAAGTGAGCATGGGGTAGGCCTTGAATTTAACCCCAGGTCTCCCTTTTTCCAAAGATCACGTTCTTTCTTCTATCAGCGTACTGGATTTTTTCTGAGAAGGTTTTACCCTAGTTGTCTGTATATGCAAATGAGCACCAATTAAAGCAGAGACAAAACAAACAGAAACGCAGCTGGAAAACAGTTCTTTGGAAGGGAGATGTTCCCAACATTATTAAAGGCATGAGACTAATGACACAGAGCTGAAGGCTTTTTTCTCCCCCTTTGGCATTAGCAACTTTTTGGGGAGAACATGATCATAGGTGCTTGAAAGGCAAGCCTTTTAAACCATCTCAGAGTGGAAAAATGAAGCCCATGGGTGCTGGTGGCCATTGAGGCAAAAGTTTTCAACAGAAACGTGGGAGTGAGGAAGGGGTGAGGGGAAGAGGAGAGCCGATTTTTTTATCTCTTCCAGTTTGCCTCTAAACTAGAAAAAAAGACCCACAAAGAAGGATGACAGATACTGTGGGTAACTTGCACATCATGCTGAGTATGTCAAAACACTATAAGACACCTGGACAGAGAAATTCACAAAAGTAGTGAGAGAATTCTAAACGCTCAGGAGCTGGGGGACTGGAGGTTTATGCCAATGACAGTTACATCTCTACAGGGCAAGTGGGTCCCCGCAGACACTGGAAGAGAGGATCAATTCTCTGACCGCAGGGTAATTTTTTTGAACAATTATTAGAGGAAACATAACCAAACAATAATAATAATCGTGCTCTTGAAGAAAAAATGATATACCCCAGGTACTTCAACACACCATATGAGATGTTCTGAATGAGCAAAACGGTCCAGCCAAACGCCTGCTGTTTAAGAAGAGCCCAAACATAGACTGTCTGTGTTCACCAAAGCTCATCAGCCTCCCTTGTTCTCCCTTCTCCCCCTCAAAGAGCATTCTAGGCCAAAGCCCAGAGTGATGGCTAAAGGAAGGCAACCCCATACACACAGCACTCCATTTTTTTCAGAAAGCAATTGAAAGATAAGCAACCAAGTAGGACAAACAGACAGGAGACATTTTTCCTGCCTGGCTGCTAAAGGAGGAAACTTGGTGCAAACTTCCCTGAATATCAGACATTTGGCAATCGTTATCAGAGTGACACATCCACACAGCCTTTAATCCAGCAAATTCATTGCTAAGTATTTTCCCTACAGATTGACCCACAAGACTATGCCAAATAATGTGCAGGAATGTTCCTTGTACTTTTGTATATAAAAACAAGACACTGGAATGAACCCATATGCCATCATTTGGGTTAAATATATTTGGGTGCATGAGTATAAAACCATTTGTACAGGAATGACGAACAGTGAGGTAAGTCTGCTCTTCAAGAGGTAGCATGATGTGAATGTGTAAACTATGAGAGTCTATATAATATCATGTTGCTTCAGGAAAGTTTTAGAAGGTTCTGTGTGTGTCATTTTATTTAGATGTCAACATCTGTGTAATTCCTTTCTGTGAACAGTTGGAGAAGAAACTTCACAATGATTATATCTGGAGAAGAGGCCAGCAGGTGGAAGCAGGGAGGGAAAGAAGACTTGCACTTTTCTTCCATTTTTAAATTTTACTATTAAGTTTTGGGAATGACATTGGTGAGTGAGATTATATAGGGTCCAAGTGCCTCATTCTATAATACATTATCTATGTGTTGCCTTGTGTGCTCACCACCCAGAGTCAGTTCTCCTCATACCTTTCCTTTCTGTTTGGAGTTTTATTATGTGCATGTGCTATTTTGACTAAAACAAATAAGTAATGTTAAGGGTAAGTGAAAGGGTGGGGGACAAGGTTAAACAGAGCCCACCAAAGCCTATGACCTGTGGTAGCTACAGATGGCCTGAGTTCATAAAGTAGTCACGAGACAAAGCAAAGTGTGTGTGTGCACACACACATGCACACACACAAGAATTCAGGAGAGCCGTGTGATCACACACTGGTCAATGTGTACTTTGCATGTGCAAAATAATCCAAGATTAGATTATACTTGCCTTTGTTTTTCCTGTACTCTATTTCTACAAATATTTATCCATTCCCTAATACCTTGACAGATAATATTAATATGGTAGTCACTTTACATGCATCATCTCATTTATTTCTTATTGAAAAAGCTCTTAGTTAACATTGCGATCTTCCCATTGCATCTGAAGAAAGTGACACTTAAAGACCTGGAACTTTTTGAAAGTCACATATGCAGCAGGGGGCCGGACTAATATTCAAACATCAACATAGCAGGCTTCAAATCCACTATAGTACACTGCGTTCATTCCTGGTTCTAGTCTCATCCACCATTTGACCTGAAACTGTCCAACAGAACACAGATCAGGCTAAATCTGCCCATGACTTTGAGTTTCTAATCATCTTTTCAGGCAATTCTGTACTAAGCTTGAGATGGTAAAGATCAGACTTATATTAGGGGAAATAGCTAATATTTATGGGTATATTTTGCTATTAATATAAGGACATGGGAGTATATCACAAGGCCTAATACTATGGTGGTCACACAACAGATTTTTAATACATATTAGCTGAAAGAATAAACAAGGATACACATGCACATAGCAAGACACTCACTATGAATGAATGTACTCTTTTTTTCTAAAGGAAGTAATCTCACTAAAATAGATGGGCAGTCAAAACTCCATACTTCGATTTAAGTAAAGAACCTTCTAGTGCCTCTTTGCTTTTTTCCTTACATGATGTGAAGTACTTGTTAGTCACATTTGTCAAGAGAGCACACAGGTACTATCTGCTCCTCACGGCTTAACTTATCAGCTGCCTTTGTTGTCTGGTGGCTATTGATCGGAGAAGACCTTGTATCTTGCTAAAGTCACTTGTACAGCAACTCCTCACTTCTTTTTCTAGTTAACATGACGGCACAAGTGCTGCTGGCTTTGAGAATTTCCACCTGACAGCCCCATTCCATCATTAAACACCCAGTTAGAACTTGTTATCTAGACAAATGTCCCAATTAAACCAGCACACTCTTGCCCACACCAAACAGTGGCAGGAAATTCAGACCCATATTGTCAGGGGCAATAACTGATGTCAAAAACGGTCTGAGGAGATACAAGTTTAGTTTCATTCACTTTACTTTCATTCCTTCACTTATTCCTTCAAGAAAACATTTATCGACAGGTCCCAGTGTTTATTTCCAAGCTTAAAATGTCATTTGCTTTCCTGAAGGGACATATATCGTAACATAATTTTCCTCAACAGCACAGTGTAACTGATTCTGACTCTGCATCCAAAGTTCCCAGTGTTCAGCTACAGGCCCTGACAACAGGAAAACAGTAACGATAGTGACAAAGGAGAATCCCAGACATCAAGGTGGCCCTATGTGGTTGTGTGAGTTGTGCACTGTTCAAGTCCAGAGGCACTACCGCTAGCACTATGATACGAATAGTGGGTAGTGGTAGAAAAATCCACCCCCCCCCCCACACACACGGGAGTGCAGCACAGACCCCTGCACATGGGCATGGGCATGTGCACACACACAGGGCAGTGCAGCACAGACCCCTGCACATGGGCATGGGCACACACACACACGGGAGTGCAGCACAGACCCCTGCACAAGGGCACGGTCACGTGCACACACACACGACAGTGAAGCATAGATCCCTGAGCTGCACACGGGGCACAGAATATTCGATGCTCCAAAACAATTAGAAACTGGCTGCCTGTTTGTCTATCTGAAACACTTGATTACACAATGCATTCAACTTTCACAATTGAATTTTCAAATAAGAAGCTACCAACTAAAAATGCTTCATGAAAAACAACTTTTTCTATACTTGATTTTTTAACACGAAGAGGCAGATTCAACAAACAAAACAAAACAGGGGAAATGATTGGATAATAAAAATGCTATGTTTTATAAAGTCTAAAAGTCCTAAGAATCTATACTAAATAATTACATTCGTGTTCAAAAAAAAATATGCTGAGAGAGCTTATTGCAATACTGTTTCTAAATTACTGAAATAAAGAAGTTGCTGAATAAATTCTGGTACTTCCATGCATGAAGTCCCATGAAGTCACTACAAAGAATCGATATCATTAGAAATGCCCTCATGAGGACATAGCAGGTCTTCAAATAATGTCCTTTTGTTCAACATCCTTTTGTTATAAAGAACTTATAACTGTAGAAACTTACTCTTGTTTATATCAATTAACCTAAGATAAAATTGGTTTCCCTACTCCTCACTCTACGTCACATTTTCCAAGAACCTATCGACAACATTGAGGACTTCATGTATCCCCAAAACATACCCTTACAGGCAAAAATGGAAACACAGAATAATATGTATAATGTGATCCTGCTGGTATATTTCTTAAATGTATGTACATCATACATATAGGGATGTGAAGGGATAGAACAGAGCCTGCAAGGACGCACACAAGTCTTCTGAAAGTAGCAGCCCCTGAAGTGGGAAAGGTAAATCGGGGAATTTCATGTTTTACATTATGGAATTGGAAATCATTTTTTTTAATACAATGAGAATTACTTATATGTCAATTGTGTTATGAAAAATATACAAATAGACCAAAATGACAACAAAGTATGCCCAGGGTAGTTTATATGGCTTTATACCAACCTATTACAAGTCAAACCCAAATAGCAAACAATTTATAGATAGCATTCCTAACATTACCCTCGTGTGCCAATCACTCATTCTGACAGCACATGCTCACTGGGCATGTACCCTACATAAAACATGCTCCTGGCTGGTGGAAAGACAGGGAAGGCCCTGGCCCTGTGGCTCTTTCGTCCAAGTCAGTAAGCAAGGCATACGTATTTTAGAGAGATTTTCAGATTAACCACTATTTTCCTATTAAATAATTCAGTTAAGTACTACATTCCAGGCCCTGTGGCTGAGGGAGGGCCTTGCTGTGACTTCATTTATAATAAATTCCTTCTCAGAGACATTTATAGCCACACAGCTCACTCCCCACGTATCAAATATTCATCCTCCTCACCCGTCAATCAACTTAGGTTCCCTCAAATGGAATCCACAAAATAATAACACTCAAGGACTTTAGGTGGATGACCCTATCTGACCTTCACAATAGCCACATGAGGGAAGTACGACTTTCACCCTCTTTAGAAGATGGGGAATTTCAGGCATACTGAAGGCAAGGGAAGTAACTCTTACAAAGTGACAAAGCCTGTAGGTGGAGTTGTGAGCCACTGGCAAGTACCCTTCAGGCGTTTCACCCTTCCCCCAAGCCCTTGAAGAGGGCAGAATGATTTCTGCTTTACAGAAGTAGCAATTGAGGTGTTCTCAGGTTAAGTCATTTGTTCAAGGTCACTCAGCTAGGAGGCAGTGGAGTGAGGACCCGAAGACAGGTCCCGGTAGACCCTCACGGAGAATGTGATCAATCAGTAGGCTCTGAAGGAAGGAAGAAACCCACAGGGTCTCACCTGGAACATGAGTCCTTAACCCTTTCAGTGTCACCACTCCACATTATCTGTGCTACCATCCTCTGCTGATAGTATCTGGGCTGGTGTCAAGGCAGTAGGATGTCAGACTTCCTAATTGCTCATGATTTCACCTACCGGTATGCATGCCTCCTCTTCCCAGCTAGCATGGTTGCTGATTGAGGGGAGATTCACCCATTCTCCCCACCCGCACACATACCAGTCTGTCCTATTTGGACCCCATACGACCATGCCCTATTCTAAGCTCACGGTCACTATACACTCAGTGGATAAGTGCATTATGTCACAAAATCCCAGGGAATAACAGGAGCTGCAATTCCTTATGTATGTATTCATGGAAGAAAATTCCAACTCCAATCACCCAGGGTTGAAACTAGGTCTTCTTTCCCATTGGAGGAGATTTCTGCAGGTGTGAGCAATTAAAAAAAAAATTAAACATTAATTAGCAACTCAAATATGTCGCTTGACAACGATACAGGTAAATATTGTAGCCCCACTTAATGTTTGGAAATAAGGTCTCTTGAGCCCATTAAGTAGTAGGGGTGATCACAAGATTCAAGGGGTTCATGCTTCCCTTCAATATATCACATTTACAAGTGTACCTATAACAAAGCTACTGGGAAAGAGGACTACTTCCCTCACTAAACTTGTCTTATCATCTTACAAAATAGCTTATATTAAATGAAAGATAACGATGACAGCTCTATTTCCATCACCTATGACTCATTATCCTGGGATACCAAATAACCCCTGAATCATCCTTCTTTGAATACAAGCCCTCATAGCATATGTGTGTGTATTTCTCACATCTACCCTCTTACTTCAAAAACTCTCTTCTCTCCTGCCCTTCACATCTTCAAAAGAGCTACGATTTGATACTAACGGCCTCTACTTCATTCTCTTTAGCCATTTATCTTTTTACTAAACCTGTTTTCTCAAAAGATATCAAAATCATTCTACTAAGTAAATGTTTTTGAACAGGTGTTCTCAGTTCCCTTCTTCCTTGATCATCCTGTGGACGCTGACCCACCATAAGAATGCACTCCATGCTAGTTTTTACAATATGATTATCTCTCCCTGTCAATCTTCATATCCCTTTTAGGACTTAAATCCTGCTACTTTTCAACCTCAGGACACAAAAGAACCCTCTATTCCCCAGTGGGGTAGATAAGATTATTACTCGGGATATATTCAATCTCTCTCCACTTTACCTGCCTAAGTACCAGTACGTAGTGCCCTGGACCAGGAGTCTGAAAAAAGTGGTATGACCTTGAAACCTTCACTTAAACTCTTCATCCATATCATTCAAAAATAATACAATTGAACTACATGGATCCAATTAAATTTAATTCTATGTCATTCAAGTGCTTTGTCTAAAATGACATTTCTCAAAACAATGGTCAAACAAGTGTGGGCATCACTGGGTTAAAGAAGGTGAAATAGGTTTCTTTACCTGGGAACTTTTCAGAGACTTGAATATTCTAGCGTGTTTTGTGTGTTGTGAAACTCTAAAGCGCTGGTAGATGGGGTGTGAGGCGTTTCTCAAAGTGATTGGACTAATGATCCCTTTTCCTATGGACCATCTCCTAGGACTGTTGTTCTCTATAACCCTACAGTCATGTACCATCTAAGACACAGAGAAGCAAAGAAAATGATCCTTTTCATTCCTGGTCTTAAGAGCAGCATATCCTCTTCTCTTATAGTTTAAGGCACACACCTGCATCCTTATAATGGTGTCCCTTATAATGGTCCTGAGATAGTTTAATCTGATGACTGTCATGTGCGAGCAAAAGTACCTTAACTAAAAAATAAAACTTGTATAGGGGTTTGAGTGCATTCTTCCAATTTTGTTTATCTCTGCAATGGTCACTTGGGCTGAAACAAAAGTGCCAGATGAACGTGATAATCAGTTTGCTGTGAGAGCCTCAGTCCTTGAGCTGAAATGCCTTCATAAATCAAAATGCAATCATCTCACATGAGGAAAGCAATTAAAAGCACCAGAACTATAAGAAACTAAGACCTTTTGCAGAACAGGCATCATGACTTCCATGAAAAGCTCTTCCCTTTTTTATATTCACCTTGTCTAACTTAAAATGAAACTGACTTCATTTTCAAGTGACCTTTTAAACAGTCCAAATATCAAGCACCATAAGTATTCCAAATATTCAGAATGAAGCTCAATACTAAAATACTAAGTTGAACATAACCTGGAATTCAGAAAAGCTTATTGTTCTTCTTCCTTTAAAAGCCAACTTAGAAAGTTAATCATATTTTTTTCCCAAACCCTCATTATGTTACTTGTGGAGAAAGGCTTTGAAAATCCCACCATGTGGTAATAAGGCCCTAAACCAAAAGCTTTGGGAGGGGTTAGAACTTTGAGACAGTGGCACATCTATTGAGGATCCTGGTAATAAAATAATCATTCTTCAGATTAGTTTTGGAGAGAAAAAGGAAAGAAACAAAGATGATTGAAGTCATTAAAACAATCCTGATAAAGAGAAAAAAATAAATAAATCAAACTCTGTTTTACTTCTAAGACAAATATCAAGAGTGAAATAGTCACCAAAGTGATATATGATCAAATGTGGTCCTTCTACAAAACAACAGCTCAAAAGTTTAAGGCAGAGTCAAGCCACGCTTTTTGTGGGTTTTGTTTTTGTTTTGCTTTGAACTGAACTGGGGGCCTCATCGCATTCGGGAAGCACACCCCAGTTCTGCATGTGGGTCCGCCTGGGCTGGAGCCGGGATTCCATCCTTGGTCCTCAGGGCTTCAAAGCGAGCGCTTAACCCACTGAGCCATCCCGGCTTTTCCATTTTTGGTGGGTTTTTAAGGCCCCATATGTGTATGCTGGTGATTTGTTTATAATGAGTAATTGGTTAAATATGATAGATAAAACTTAGTAGACATAGAAATATGTCTTACTATGGAAAAAAATAAAACACTTAAGAAGTGTTGTTGAAAACAATGACAAGGGGAAGCCGGGATGGCTCAGTGGGTTAAGCGCTCACTTTGCAGCACTGGGGTCCAGGGATCAAGTCCCGGCCCCGGCCCGTGCAGAACCATATGCTGAACTGGGAGCTCCCCCAGTTCAGTTCTCTCTCTGTCGCTGTCTCTGTATCTCTCTCTCTCTCTGTCAAAAATAAATAAATAAAAATATATTTAAAAAAAGAAAACAATGACAATTAAAAATCACTCAAGGATTTTGGGGAAGCCGGGATGGCTCAGTGGGTTAAGCGCTCACTTTGCAGCGCCGGGGACCAAGGATCGAATCCCGGCCCCGGCCCTTGTGGAACGATATGCTGAACTGGGAGCTCCCCCAGTTCAGTTCTCTCTCTGTCTCTGAATCTCTCTCTCTCTCTCTCTCTCTGTCAAAAATAAAAAATAAAAATAAAAATATATATTAAAAAAAAAATCACTCAAGGATTTAAAAATATTTATTTCAGACAGGGGAAGAGGAGCCCACAGAGATCTTACTATAGACCAAAAGTATCATTGTGAATTCATAGTTTTTTTAATATATGAACTGAGAGATATAGATGTAGTATGTGCATCAGTACACATACCAATGTGTGATCAAAAAATACAGTGAATATAAATAAAAATAATTATTACAGTAAAAGACAAATTGCCATTAATCTTTCTCAAAATACTCCCTCCTGGTTCAAATACAATTGTACCCATCATTCTTGCCACTTTCTAAAGCAGTTCTAGAAGTCCTCATATGAGTTGTATCTTTGACATTCATTTTTAGAGCACTTATCTGAGTTTGTATTCATTTTATTAATCTGCTTAGCACCGTTTTGTTTGTTTGTTTGTTTGTTTGGTTGGTTATGTCCCCAAAAGACCATGAGCTCTATGCAGGAAGAAATGACTGCTGTGTGGCACAGAGTAGATGAAATCTGGTAAATACATGTGCACAAGGCCGGCTGGGTGGGTGGGTGGCTGAGCGGAAGGAAGGAAGCCAGCTAGCCAGCCAGGTGATCTTCAAATCAAAAAAATAAAAGTGAGTCCCAACAACAACAACAAAATCAGTCTCATTATATTACAGGAGAAGTAAAAGGCTTACTCACCTGTAGATGACAGGGCAATAACAAAAACATGTGAATTAAAATGGATGGAATAACGACACAGATAGCAGCCAACACTCATATAGCCCGTCTGAGTGCCAGGCACTGATCTAAGTGTTTTACTCATGTGAACTCTTACTTCTCATTGTAAAAATAAGTGAGGATTCTTTCTCGATCCTCGCCGCATTGAATTCTAGAAGCACATGACATCCTTCACTAGGGGTCCAACCAGCGAGCCCCCATGATTTTCCAGCCTGGAAATCTGAAGACTCCACCTGCAATTTGTTTCCTGCAGAACGGCCATTGCCCTCTTCATACCCGTCCCTGGAGACACTGCTTCGCAGAGCCGCCTACGGCCTGGGAATGCCGAGTAAGCCCTAATGAGTTCAGAAGTCAGGAAGACACTAATTCTGTAGCTCGTCTGGCAGCCCGCCAGCCTCCCTGCTTCAAAGGGAAAACGGGATTATCACTTGAGCTAGGAGAAGTTTCTTTACGTGATTGATGGGAAGACAAAGTAATCACCTTTGAAGTGCCACAACCTATAGTACCTTTTCCGTGTTCCCTTTCTTCTTCTGACACCACAAATAATTGAAGTGAAGGGAGCCTCTTAGAATGACCAATGAAGTAAAGATGACAACTCTCCGTCTGCTAGCTACCAATAGGGGGACAGACACACTGAAGTCCCACACAGTTGAGAGCTGACATGATGGAAGTGTCTCTGATGGGTTCCTCTTATGTTTGGGTGTGTACGTGCTACCAATCAGACCACAGATTTTGCATCGAAACACAGATCAGAGGAAGTAAGACCCACTGCTTTTTCGAAGCCAACAGCCTGTGCACTTGTGAAAAGATCTGCAGCTTAAGTTGGGGGGTGAGGGTATAATCCTGAAGACAGAAGTCAAGGAAATCAGTGAGCAAAGGAAGTCAGAGCAGGTAAGAAATACTGAGCACTACTACAAAATAGTATCTCACCATATGCGTCTCTGAGGACTGATCAGCCTCTGTGTTCAGAATGACAATCGGAAGACCTCAGACCTCTCAGCCCCGGCTCCCCACAGAGGTAGACAGTCCTCCCCTTGGAACAGGCACTGCTTTCTAGCAGTCTATTTGGTAAACAGTGTCTGCAATGCAAATAATTCATCCAAGAACCAGCATTAATACCCATGCTAAGAAGCAGGAATGATCAGTCCCACTCTTTTCAACTCTGCTAAAGCCTTTTGGGTCAGGCTGAGCTATAGGAAGAAATGTCTTCAATGATAGATTTATAGGAAGGAAGGGTCCTTGGTTTGTCGACAACAAAGTAAAACACTTTCTGGAGCCGTAGACAAAACATCGCCCAAAATGTGCATGACTAGGGCCTACTGGCTAGTGAGCAGGTGGCCAGGGGTAGAGGAGAGGTGGCAGGTCCGTATTATCAGGCACAGAATATTCCTCTTTGGGTCCTCCCCTTTATGGAAGAGAATTAGGTTGGTTTGGGGGTACACCATGGTACCTCCAACCTGCTAAGCAGCATCAGGTGTCTGCCCTTTGGTGTAATAGTTGTTATCCACAGGTCTCACGACTTCTCATTCATAAGAAAGACAAAGGTTTCAAGGAACACTAAAGCAATAATCTCTTGTGCCACCAGATAATGGCCACCCTTCTGGGAATCTCTGCTTGGCACACAGCAGACGCACGATACAGATCTTGTTAAACAAATGAATCGGAATGAATGAGTGAATGATTACACAGTATAGTTGTTTAATACCTACAATGGTTTTACACTGATTCCGTTGAATCTGCTTGGTACCACGTGCGATTCTACTGCATTAAGATCTTTAGTCTTATAATGTGGACTCAGAACACAGTCAACTTCATCTGATTGTCAACTCAAGGAACAGTGAACTGTCCCAAAGACAGAGCACAGACCAGCCTTGGAAGATGTAAAGGAAGCAATGTTAGATCTATGTAGTACTTTAGGCATGGCATTAAGTATTTTTAAGGTAATATTTTTACTATATACAATTTCTAAATTAAGGCACAACTTTAAACTAAAATCTAGGTAAAGCATTGTAACATTTTTGATTGACTGAATCCAGGGTTGCCTTTCTCTATTCCATACACATATCTCAGACTAAAGATAAGTGTGGTTAAAAAAAAGAAAAAAGAAAGAAAGGAAAAAACCTACAAGCTAGAAAGGATTAACAGGTAGAGGAAAATAAAAGCAGAACAAAATATGGGCAAACTCCTGCTAAGTCTAAGAAGATGGGCTAAGATGTCTGAGCTAAAAACAATAATAAAAATAATGACAGCAACAACACTCACTGTGAGCAAAGAACCTTATAAGCTGATAAAATATATCAGCGCTAAGGGTCGTAATTAATAGGTGATTATAACTAATGTCTTCGTGTAATCTCAGGGAGCAGGGAAAAGAAAACAGATTGTGCATCTGTTTAAATGAAACATATATAACACTAGAACCAGCTTGGTGCCAAAGACATCTCTGTCACAGAGAGAGGAAAATTTCAAACGAAAGAAAAACTCTACTTGATGTCCAAATACCACGAACCTAGGAAACAAAACGCAGAAACCATATCCTCACTTATGAGTATCTGTTTCCCACAACTGCTGTATCAAATTACCACAAAGGGAGTAGCTTTAAACCACACAAGCTTATCATCCTACTATTCTGTAAGCTGGAAGTCTGACATGGGTTTCACTGGGTTAAAACTAAGGATGTGCACAGAGCTCAGGTCCTTTCTGGAGGGCTCTTTTCCAGTTTTCAGAGGCTGCCCACATCCCTTGGCTCATGGCCCCTCCTCCATCTTGAAAGGCAGCTCCAGCCCTTTCCACTGGATACTGTTCTGACCTCCTCCTCCTCCAGCTCTTTCCATTTTTAGGACTCCTGGGATAATCCAAAATAATCTCCTTATTTTACAGTCAGCTATTTAGCAACCGCAATTCTACCTGCAACTTTAATTCCCCATTGTCATGGAAAGGAATTTATTCACAGTTTCCTGGGATGAGGACAGGGGACATCTTAGAGTAGAGGGGGTTATTCCATACTCTGTCCACTAAAGGTGTCATTGTTGCAAGCTTGTTTCTTGTCTCTGTGTTTTTAAATCTGTACAGCTCTACCTACCACTAACAGCCCTTTCCCCATCTCAAATTCGCAATCATTTCTTGTGTTACATCTTGTATATCTGGAGAATGATTTTGAATGAGTTTCATTGCTATTAGCAGTCCAGACATTTATGATAAATTAAAACTCCATTAAGAGTAAAGGTGTCAAGACAATTGTGGGCCTGCCTTTTACGGTGACAGCTCTGTGTCATGTGACCTCCTCAAGAACAGCTCATGAAGCTCACCGTTCCAGTGACAGAAAACCACCAGCACCTATTTTTGTAGTGCTGGGAAAAAAATGTCCATCCAGGCCGTACCTCCAGCACAGAAATGAAATGAAATGAAATGAAATACAATCTGGAGGCGTCAAGCCCTCAGATCCATTTCACTGTTTCCCTTCCAGAGATGCCTTAATTGCAGGTGGCACCCCAAGGTGACATCCCACTTTTGACAGCATCGTGTGTCAGACACCTGTCACAATGTAATAAGACACCTGTGAAAGCGAAACGGATGCCAAAGCCACATTCTATTTCCCTACACCGAGCTTCTGAACTTGGAGGATCCGTGTCATTGAGCCAACATGGTGGTAAGCAAAGTGCCACCGGGGCTGCACTGTCATTGGCTGGTGAGAAAGAGAAAGATGACACCTTGGAAGGTGACAGCATTATTTTAAGTTTAGCAAATGATTATGAGTGTAAAAGGACAGCTTTGAATGGGTTTACATTTCAGGATCCAGCTCTAGAGACATGATCCTGGTTAGAAGCAGGAATTATTCTTTAATCTCTGTTTTACGGAACTAAAGCGTAGTTGCTTTCCTGCAGATGAGCACCTTGAATGTTCACATCAACCAACAGACGTCATTAGCTAAGCTGGGCAATTATGAAGCAGGAAGTAAAGAGCTGAGATAAAGCCTTATCTTCAGAAAGGTCTGAAGTGGGGTCTTCTGGGGTTGAGGGGGTTTGGGGGCAGTGAGGATGCGTTTTATACATTTATACACTTGGAGGCAAAGCTTCTACAACTCTTGATAGTGTTGAAAGCAGTGCCTACATCGGCTTACAGCCCAAATGGAGCAGGTGGCTTGTTTAAAGTAGAAAGTATGTCCCAAGCACTTGTAGGTTTCACCAAGCTTTCCTCTATTTGTCCTAAATGCCTTTTCTATTGTTTTCCAATTACATTCCTCGTTTCCCTCCCAAGTGCATTTCAAAGGAAACGGAGAGCTTAAAATGTAGCTAAATATAACACTGCACTAAGCAAAGAGTGAAAAAACCTCAAGAAATTACTTTAGATTCATGCCCCTCCTCTTCTGCCTGGGAAGCTGCAGTATCACAGATGAGTCTGGCTCAGGAGAAAGGGTATTTGTTTACCAGACAGCCAAGCACAGAGGGAAGGCTCAGCCTGCAAGGACTAAATCCAATTTTCAGCTATTTCAATACAGATGTTTTTCTAGATAATTGGCCACGGATGGACGCATGCTGAAGAATCAGATAAATCAAATCTCTCCTGGGTTGAAAGGCGAAACCCCTAGCCTGTTAGCTCTGCAAAGGATCATTCAAGCTGGCCTACTCCGCTGTACCCACCCTGTTTTAAAAATGGGACATCAAGTCCTGCAAAAGGTCACTGACCCTGTCCTGATTAGCACAAGTCACCCTCAGTCAGGAGGAAACTCCAGGGCCCTTGCATTTATCCCTGCGTCTCCTCCCTGGCAGCCAACTCCCGGAAGAGGGGTGTCAGAGGGAGCCCAGGGTTACATACACGCGAACCCCTAGAAGAGGTCAGCTGCATGCCGCCTTTTTTCTGTGTGTCTTTGTTTCTCATAGACATCCTGGTTTCTATTTTGTTTTTGTGTGTTTCCCTCCCCTTTTCCCAGTTCCAATTGAAGCAGACACACAACTCAAAGAAATAAAGTGCTGGCTACATAGAGCAAAATAGTTCACAGCCTATTTTCGGAGCAAATAGCATAGGTCCTAGGGGCTATAGAGAGTTCAGGCTGGGGAAAGGTCAGGGAGACACATGGGCTTGTGCCTCTAGGGGACAGAAAGACTGCAAGCACATGAGTCTTCAAAGAATTAGGGTCCCTGTCCAGGGGACCAGGTGGCCAGGTAAAAGCCTATGTAAATATCAAGTGAGGACCGTCACTGGCCAGAGCCCCCAACCTCAGACTACTCCCAGCTCACCCTGGACTATCCGTCCTCCATAGTGAGTCCAGCATCCTGTGGCCTGCAGGATGTCCCAGTAAGCCCATCTGAGGGTGAGACCTCATATGGAACAGTCAGAAGGGGAAGCTTTACCTCTACACCAGGGTGAGTCGGCACAGAGTGGGGTGTGTCCCTGGGAACCCAGGGTGACACAGAGTACACTCCCCTCTGATACAGATCATGTTTATCTGCATCTACCAAGTCCCACCTTTCCAGGACAGCTTCTAGTCAATATTCTGTTAGCTCACCATTTTTTGTCACCTTGTCTGGTCTTACACTTGTCCTGACTTCTCATGCGGAAAGGCCAGCCCTGTGACTGTCTGGTGACCCTAACATCCAAGGCCTCTCCACCAGTACCACTGTGTCTGCCCTGCTCGTCTCCTCTGTCACCAGGCTCTGGAACCCAACATTCTGGCCCAGTGGGAATCACGTGATGTTGCTGGATGTGCCCACACGCGTGTCTACTAGTCTTTGCTCATTTGGGTCTTCCTACCTCAAAGGCTGTCCTTTCCTTTCTCACCTCTTGATCATTTACCAGCCACCAGCTAAGGACTTCAGACATTTGAGATGGGTCACAAATGGAATGGGATGGCGTTGGAGAAAATAGTCCCTGTGTGAAGGTAAGACCATAAGATGTTAAGACGCTTATCAGACAAAGGTTGGCCCAAAACAATAAAAAAAATAATGAAAATGATAGCTAACTAGGTTCCTGGAACTGAGCTAAGCATGGAACATACATTATTCTCAGCCACCTCCAGAAGGAGGTGCAGTAATCTGCATTTTACAGAAGAGGCCCAGAAAGGTAAAAGGACTTGCCCAAGGTCACTCCTCTGGGATTCAGACCAAAACAGTAGGGTTTGAGAGCCAGCTGTCAGTCTGTGACCCTTGTCCTCTATGGTCCTTCTGGGATCCTGGCATTTGATGGCATCACTGTCCCTTCCTGACACCCTCTCTGGCTGCCTCAGTGGGGCCCCAGCCCCTTCCTCCCTTTCACTCTCTCGGCTCTTCTCTGGCCATGATCTCACGGGGCCTCACCTGATAGGTTTGTATACTTGTCTCATCTCACCTATTGTTCTGGAATACACCACATATATTCACACAACAATGGTGGAGAGAATAAACAAATGAACCCAAGAGTTGCCATATCACTGGCTCTGCCATGACTAGATACATATTTTTGAACATTTAATTAAAACACACATACACACACAATTCTGAGGAAGTTCTGAAATTCATTTAGAGTAACCACAAGCCCTTTACAAATTTCTCCAAGGTTCCATCATCATGCATACACTAGTTGGATTACTTCGACAGACTGCTCAAGGTAACCTGATTTCCGTTTTATAGATTTGGAGACTGGCTTTGCTTCTCTTTGACCAGATGTACCATGCCAGAAAAATTAGCTAAAAGCTAATCCAATGAGGCCTCTTTGGGACTGTTTCTGTCATAAAGCGTTGAGGTTTTATTTGAGTTGTTTGAGAGAATCCCTCTGAACTGACCAGACAGGCCCGCGGTTTAAACACTATTTAAGGTTCTATACTTGTAGGAGTAACTGTTCAGCCCAAACGCCAGTTGGTCACGTAGTCCCCTTCCAGGGGGGCTGCTTCCCAGTTTTTCTGTGTATTTGTTCTGATGCCCTGCACTCACCCTCCCCCGCCCTGGTCTTACTGGGCTGGGATTCACACTGTGTTGACCGCTGGATGGTTGTAAAGGGCCCACCTCCCACTGCGGGCCAGGCCCCTCCCTCTTCCCCTCATCGCACAGAGCCCCCAGTTGAACTTGATAAATTTGCTGTCATTTTCATTTCTTGGCCCTCAAATCTCTTGGTTCCTTCTATTTTCTAAGCTTTGTCTCTCAGTCACTCATTGATTCGTGTTCTCTCACTGTCAACCTCATAATTCTCCCTTTTATTCAGGATAAACAAAACTGGTCTGCCCAGCACCCCTTCAGAGCTTCTGAACTCACACAGTGTCAATTCTGCTGGAGATGCAGCCAAAGGGCGGGAGGGGAGGAAGAGAGATCAAATGACAAAACGGAAATGCTGTTTCAGCCCCGACCTCATCTATTCAGATAGGCCGGATTTTCCAAGTTCTGCAGAACAGCCTATGAAGAAACATTAGCTCTACAGCAAATGCCGTCCACACAAGGGGTTTGTCAGCCGACTCTGCATTTGATCTTTTCATGTCATCTCATGCATCTCAGAGGGTATTAAGCTCCATAAAACACAATTTCAAAAGTGAAAAAATTTCCCATTTTGAATCTATATGTGAGTCTTAGGGGATATATATCCCTGGCTTTTTCCTAGGGAGAAGATAAATAGAATAAATAGAGATATTTCTTGGGCCAAATAACTGAAAGGATTACAACCCTTAGGGTTCTGATCCAAAACCTCCACATCCCAGCAAGTCGGGCCAAAAACAGAGAAGGGGCTGGATATGCATTACGAGAGAAACAGAAGCCAGTGGTTCATGGTCTTCTTAAATGCTGCAGAAATGGCTTCTGTATAAACAAGCATCCTACATTACAGAGACTTAGCAGGGAGAAAAGGTGAGAGTGGAACTTCAGGGACCAGGAGGCCCCGTTCTCAGCTACCTGCTCCCATCTGCATAAACCTGACTTCTCTGTAGGCAAGCCTCTTCTTCCTGGTTTCTCCCCCTCTCAATTGGCTGCTAACCGGCAGCAGCAGCCAGCCCGTTAGTAAACCAATGACCTATGTACTATGCTTCCCCTCCCCCTGCTGTACATAAGGTTAAAATGGCCCACAGTGGCATTGTGAGCAGGATGTTTCAATGTCTGTTTTCTGAAAAACCACTGGGAAGGTTACGGGACTTTTGATAGAGGCTTTGATCATGTGCTCAGTGATTCACGCAACTCAGGTCAAAACAGGTCCAGTGATATGGCTGTATAAGAAACAGAAAACCTGCACCACAAGAACGACCTTCATGACTTTTTTGTTCTCAAGGTCCTCTCTTGTGATTTGAGGGGTTGGGCGACCTCACAGAATGATGACACAAGTCTGTGGTCAAACAGATTTGGAAAAATGCCGTGTGAAACTTCTCAGCACTTGTCTGAATACACCGTATGTGAACACGCTCTGTGAGTCTCTTAGAGAGGCAGGGTAAGTCATAGCCTCCCCACGCATTTGCTCTCCTTGCAGATTTCTTCGGGGAACATGAAGATGAACTAAATAATCACTGTAGACTCTTCTGGCTTTGTCTAACATTTATAATTACTTTTACATCAGGACAAAAGGACTCAAAGGAACAACTGAGGGATTCTGCCTTAGAGGATCTAAAGACCACTAGACAGACACTATTATTTGTAGTGCAGTGATGTAAAGGAGGAGTGCTTCAGAACCAAGCTAACATGAGTTCAAATCCTGTTTCTGCCTTTTGCTGTGTGTTCTCAGATAAATCACGTAATCTCTCTGAGCCTCAGTTTCTTTATCTGTAAGACAAAGATACTAATGCTATTTCATAAGGATGTTTGAAATAACTTATCTAAGATAGCAAGCACCATGTTTTGCATATAACATAGTTATTTAAATTCAGTTTATTCATTTTTTTTTTTTTAATTTCAGTCATCATCAGGCCTGGCCATGATCCCCTGGTTAAGGAAGGGAGCTTGGCAATAAAAATCATTCAAAATTTCTTTCCAATTGAGGATTTGCTGTTTGGCTTTAATATTTGCTAAATGTTTCGTGTCTAAGTGCATTTCACCAAAATCTTTGGTTCCGAATACGTCCCAAATTCTCTACCTAATTCCTGTTAAGCTTTTCTCATCCCCAGAGCCTAAGAGAATCCTCCATCACTCTCCTCCAGCAATGTGAGCTGGAAGTAATTAGCATATCCACAACGTCAGAGGCAAGCTATGCTACATACCAATTACACTAAAGAGCTGTTCGTTATTCTAAATAGAAAAAAATGTATGAATTGTTCCTCTACCATAGGATGCCACTGAATATTGATTTTTCCATTCTTTTGAATCATCTGTGTTTAGAATTTAGATCAGTGTTTGAAGAATTCACTTACAAATGCATGTAAATAAAGGTTAAAGGCCTAGAGGAATGTAGAATAAGTCAGGAAGAGTACTTCAAGTTAAAAATGGCCCTCCGATACAATGATAGATGCTCCTTAGCTGAGGGTGCAGTTAAAGTGCAGCAATAAAAGTTGGGGGTGGCATCTTTCTAAAAATGTGGATATTATAGACTCCCACTGGAGAGATGATGCCAACCTGAGTAGATGAGTGTTCTTCCAGGAATGAGGTGAACCGTTTCTTTTGGGTTATCTTTCCTTTAATGGGTATTGGGAAATACCTTTCATTTATATCACATTCACAAATAAAACATATTTGAAGTGTTCTAAGTAGTTATTCTTTAATTATTTTTAAATTCAATGCTTTTGTCTAAAATATCAGAACACTAGTTTATGAAGAGCCAGAAAAGCTGTCAAACTATACACTAGAGAAATTAATGCATGGTCCCTATCTCTGCTCTGCTTTTAGCCTCCTCTAGACCCACGACAGCTTTGTATCTATAAACCCAGCCTGGCTAGCCTTGTACAGCTCTACTTGGACATCTAAAAGGCATCACACATTAAACATCGCCCAGCTCTGGACCTAAAGCACCATTCCCCAAGGTCTTTCCAGGTTGCACCTTATCTCTATGTCTGCAACTCTTAAAACCACTTTCAGTTGCAAGAAACAGAAAATTCCACTAAATCTGGCTTGAACAGTAAAGAAAATTAACGTCTCACATAATATTATAAGGAGCTCTTTGAAGTCATCGAGTAAGAGTTTCGTTCTTCCTGCTCACAAGAGGCCTCAATGCACCGTTGGAGTCTAGTATAAGGACCAGAACCCACACTACAGATTTTAAGCCGCGGGGATTTCATATGAGGAAGTCAGTGCTTTAAAATCCCTGGAAGGGCTGAAGGAACAGGCTGTGGCTGGGTCTTCAGCAAAAATTCCCCAAACAGTATCCCACTGGCCCCAGGGAAGGTGCAAGGGGCCACTCCCTCTGAGGCCGTGATGAAATTGAGAACCTGCCACCAATCCAGCTCTCCCTGGACAGAAGACAAGCGCAGAGGGCATGTTTGGAGCTGCTGCTCAGAGCTCGGGAAGCCAGATCAGAGAGCAGCCACCCCAATCATTTCTTAAAACCTAGAAAGCCAGAGAATGGACACAGAATCGTAACTTCAGGGAACCCCCACATTTCCACAGCTGTGCCTGCCAGGAGGAAGGCAACGGCAATGCTGAACGCTGGCCTCCACCTCACTTCTACTTGCCAAATGCCACGGAAACACATCTAACTGGGGGAACCTTTTCTGTTTCTAGAAACTGGCTAAAAGGGAATCTGAGAAATACTGCTTTAACTTCCCAACCATTGTAACTTATGAGGATAAATGGAAACTGCAAACTCATCTATGGCATATTTTAAAATAATAGTGAAACCAGCTTCCTGGGCTGAGTCCCCATGAAGAAGCTGATGAAAATCACCAGCAATCAAGGCTGCCTGAGCCTTTCATGAATTCCACAGCACAGAGAACGCCATTTCTTCCCCCAGCCATGCTACACAGGCCTTCCCTTTGTCTCATTTGCCTACTCAAGGTCCCATAACAGTGACCAGGCAATGCTCTGGGCTGATTGGCTCAGATGGAACAGTGTTGGAGAGTCGGGTTTCTGCTTACATATCCTCTAATGAAAGAGCCCTTCCTGTCCACCCTGTCTAAATTTGCCTCTCCTCCTGCCCCAGGAATATTGCGTCCTCTTATGCCATTGGCAAACCTTCATGTCACTTCCTACAGACTGAGATTATCTTGCCCATTTAATTCTTTGCTTATATATGATCTCTTTTCCCTACCATGATGGAAGCACCACTAATGGATCTTATCTTTTTCTCTTCATAGTAAGCACTAGGAATATCTCTATTTTTAAAATTTCAACACAGAAAGGAAAACAAGCTCAATCAAGTTTACCTAGCGAGTGAGGGTCAGGGCTGGGGCCAGAATCCGAAATCTCCACTCCAAAGATCATGCTCTTAAGTAGCACAGTGACAAACATAAGCAACAATAACATGTTCTCAAATGGCCTATTCCCCTCCTCATTAATTGACAAACTTTTCCCACTGTTCTTTCTAGATAGGTGATTTAATGCACACACTAACATTATACCAAAGTTACCACTAGATTTAGTGAGCACATAAGTAATCTCATACTCAAGGGTTAACCTTATTTAAAAAGAAAAACTTCTTTAAAATAGATCATGAAAGGAAACTGATAGAAGCATACTGATCTAAGGATCATTTAGGTTAACGGACAGGAGAGAAAGGCCAGAAAGAGATCATGGTGGATATAAATGTCACCATCTGATCAAGGTGGCAGTACAAATCTCAGGGGTGGGCGGGGGACTCAACGAACAATGGTAGAAATACTGGTTAATTATTTGTGGAAAATAAGCTACATCTCTTTCTGTCAAATAATAAAATATACCACACATTTACTAAAGAAATAAAAGCAGAAAATGGAGTCACAGATAATTAGAAGAAAATATAACTATGTATCGGGGTGGGAATAGATATTTTAAGTATAGAGATATTAAAATAAAATGACAAAATTAAATTGATACATATCACTACAGAAAATTAAAACCTTCATTCAGTCCCAAAATCCATTATAAACAAAATAAAGTGAAAAAGCAATAGAAGGAAAATGTATTTGAAAAATGTACTACAGAATAATAGCTAATATCTTTAGATAAAGAGCTATTACAAATCAATAAGACACAAACACTTCATTAGAAAACTAGATTAAAATGATGAATAGTTCACAAAATAAAAAATATAGATGGATAGGCACAATATGAAAAATATTCAACTTCACTAATTCAATTAACCACCATTTTAAACAATAAATGGCATTTTTATTAAGAAAAGAAGCAAAGAATTTTTTTCAATAAAAATATTCAGATTTGCAGAGGCTACAAGTTAGAAGGTACATGACTATACACTACTCACAAAGGCAAAATGGCATATATGAGGGCTGTCCAGAAAAAAGCCAGCCATAAATCCCTCTATTTCTCATATTACATAGTTGGATACTTTCTAGACAGCCCTCATATATCAAAATATTTATAGCCTTCTAGAAATGTATGCCAATGTACAATAATTATCAGAGATCCAGCCAAAAATTCATGTATAATAACAAACTATTAAAACAAAACAAAATAGGAGAATAGTTAATTAAATTCTGATATGCAATAGTTCATTTTGAAAGACATTGTGAAATCAGGTTTTCAAAGAATACTTAATAATGTGAAAAAATGCTTGGTTAAGTGTAGAAAAACCAAAGCACAAAATATGTACATATATGTGTGTTAATGTAAATTTTATAAATATACAAAAGATACACACACATGTAGCTATAAGAAAAAAATCACTAGAAAGAAGTTCACCCAAATGTTAAAAATGTTTATATGTGAGAAAGAGAATTAATGTTGACATGTTTTTTTCTTTTGTGTTTTCTGTATATTTCAAATGTCTTTTACTAAATTGAAACTATATTTAGAAAATAGTCAATGATGTAAATACTCTAGCTATTAAGTCTGTTGTCATGTACTGTAGACCACTGTATTGTGCTAAGGGCTATGGGTAGGGGAAAAAAAAAGGCAGCAGTAGACACAAAAATAACCTGACATTATAGAATAATCTGGGAAAAGAGGTACATGCTGGTTTGAAGTTTTAAGAAACATAGAAGTGTAACAGTGTGGGAAGTGATACAGTTGTTGAAAATCAGGAAAGCCCAGAGAAGCAGTTTATAAGCCATATAGAAAGCAGGCCTGAGCCCCATCTGGTCTACCAGGGGCAGCTGTTTTCTCCACAGGGGGCAGCACCATTTAGAACACAGCTCCCACCTCCAATAGAAACCACGGTTTCTCCACCAGTTGCGTAGTTCTGTTCCTTCTCGGCCTCCTTCACACACTGTTTACCGACCAGTGAGCCAACCCATGTTTTAGATCCCAACTAGCACTACTACCACTCGGGGAAGAGTCTCTGGTTCATTACAGCATAGTGAGAGTTAGGGCCCGAGAGTGAACCTTCCTTGGTATTTGTAATCACATAGTCTACGTTCAGTTGTGAAATAAAAGGTGTCCTCAATCTTAAAGTACTTTTACTTTCAGGCCAGCGGGTAAGGAGGTTGAGCCAAGAAGAGAGGGCAGGGCAACCAACATTATTACATTATGTGGCAAAGCACTGTTTCTGTGTTGATTTGAAAATCTTTTGCTGTTGTAGGTCATTGTGATGGCCTAACTCCACCCCCCAACCCCAAGAAATCAAAAAGGTAACTTACTGCTAGCAATCTCCCTCCAGAAAAAAAGTTCCAGTTGAAAAGCGTTATGAAAATACGGCACAAAATGCACCATAAGTTAAAACAAAATGATTTAAATACAGGAAATAATCTTGGTTAACTATGTCTCTGAGGGGATCTACTATGTCCCAATCGTTAAATTAGAGAGTCAGCAAAAAGATGAACTGAATCCCAGATGTTAATTGCATAGGCTTAGTGGATTAGAACTAAAGATAGTTAATTGCTGAATTTTAATATGCACAGGACTAAATGGATGATGCTAAGATTTCCAGGAGTTAGTTTTGAGGTCCAGAAGGGAAAGGTTATTTCTTTACAGACCTGGGAGTTCTAGGGGCCAGAGACATTCTAAATGTCTGTATTTAGCAAGTAACAAGCTGGGTAAATAGAAAAGGTCAAACAATGGGGTAAACTTCCAGAAAGTGAGGTTAAAATATTCAGTTTTAGGGAAAGCCGGGACGGCTCAGCGGGTTGAGCGCTCGCTTTGAGGCCATGAGGACCGAGGATCGAATCCCGGCTCCGGCCCAGGCGGGACCCACGTGCTGAACTGGGGAGTTCCCACAGTTCGGTTCTCTAACTGTCTCTGTCTCTGTCTCTCTCTCTATCTGTCAAAAAGTAAAATAGAAATAACTATGCACTGAAGACAAAAAGATAATTTCTCTCTATAAAAAAATGTGAAAAGATAAAAAAAAAAAAAAAAAAAAAAAA
>PVKE010016112.1:0-32465 GCA_004027555.1 Craseonycteris thonglongyai
TCAATTAAGTCTTACATAATGACACAGGTATGGTCATCGTTAAAACAGATACATGTTAAAAGAATAGTAAATGGCTTTGGGAGGGCAACCTGCTCTGTTGTTGATCTTAGATCTCTTCTTTAAGGCAATGATTATTCTCTAACAATCAAAGGTTTTGTGCTGGAGACCTAGGGTATGCCTGACCCAAGCTTACCAAATGGCACACATATGGACTAACCCTTGACAAAATTGAGCATACAGTATATTTTTTGATGTAAGTACACAAAATAAATCGTAAGTCTACATCTAGGTAAATTTTTGCAGATCTAGGTGAACAAGCACCTTTTTTTTTTGTAAATGGAAACACATTTTCTGGAAAACCATTTGTAATACATACTAAAAGTGTTACAATTCATAACCCATCCTTTGACTCAGGAAATTTCATGCCTACCTACTGTTATGATTAAATAACCAAGATGTGGAAAAATATTTATTTAAAAGGATGTTTAAGACAGTATTGTTTATAGTAAAGAAAAAAAAAGAAAAACAAAACAGAAGCAACTTAAATATTCATGAAAAAAGGGTGATTTAAATAAGTTGTATGTGTCCTCATGACAAGGCAGGGTGAGCATGGGAGAGTCCATAGGAGGGGGTTGTCTGGGGCAACTGTAAACGAGTGGGAGAGGCTAGTAACAGATCTCCTTCCCTCCCTCCCAAGTGCGGGTGGGGTGGGGCCTGGGCGTACTTGATGGTGGAAGGAAGAGGCTCCCTCCTCCTCCCTTCCTCGGTGGAGAAATGAAAACAAGAGGGCAGGAAGGAGCCCCTTTTTCGCTTCTTCAGGGATCCACTTGGAGGATCCTACTGCAGCCCGCCCGCCTGTGTTTCCCAAAGGATGGTATTTCTGGAGGGGGAAAACAGGGCTTGGGACTGGGGCCTGGCAGACCGTGGCAGGGTTATTTTTCTTTGGGTGTTTAAAAATCGTGTAGCTTTTAAATAGAGACTCCTTTCCTTTTTGCCTCGGGAGTGTGCCTGTGGGCAGCAGGCAGTGGGACCCCACTTCTGTTTGGTAATACACCTAAATGCTATGCAAAAAACATTGTTAATGAATTTCTAATTAAGTAAAAAGTATTCATGACATGTTAGAGAAAATGGTAATAAAAATAAAATAGTATGATTCTGTTTTTGAAAATATGCACACATAAGTACACAGAGAATTAGAAAATGTATTAAAAAGTTGACTATATGAAACACTGTTCCTAGTACCGTAACTGTGCTAAATGCTTCATAAGCCATCAAGAGTGGGCAATCTTAATATCCCCACTCTATAGATGAGGAAACTGAGTTTCAGAGAGGTTATGTAACTTGCCTAAGGTCACACAGCATGTAAGTGGCGGTCCTGGGGTTTGAGCTCCCAGATGTAGACACTGTGCTGTTCCATCTTAGGCAAAGTACCAGGCCTACAAAAGGTACTCAGTGAACATTTGTGGGAAGAAGGAAGAAGGGAGTGCACCTGGTATCTTTAAGGGTTGAAACTTTGGTATTGACACTGGAAAGCTTCTGTCTCAGGATCCATAACGTCCAAGTCAGGAGGATGGAATTGATCTATAAAGCCAAGCAGAAAGGATTAAGAGGCTGGAACCATTTTAAAAAATAAAGAGGAAATACAAAGGACAAAGGAGACTGTGGTCCCTCCCAGGGGATTTGCATGTTGCATTTAAAGAAAAACATGAATCAAAGAAATGACACTTGAACTTGGAAATCGCAAGAGTCAGGGATCAGAAGGGAGAACATTCTAGCAGAATAAGTGACCTTAGCTCTGCAGCTTTCACTGGCACTTACTGATCCTTTGAGCAGGTTCCTCCTTCAGAACCCACCGCATCAAACAATTTGCTTACCATTATGATTGTGCAAACTGGCCCCAGGAAACTCCAGATAAACCCTGTCTCTGTATTCAGCCAGCAGCTATGGAGAGAAACAGAAGTTTGTGCTTATCTGGGAGTCTTAATCCTAGAATTAATTACTCATGCCCTGCCAAATGCACCAATGGAGGAGAATATTGGGAGACATGATGGAGATGAAAATGCTCATGATGGGACAGGCTGCATTTCGGTTTTCTTTGGACCCTAGCAAGTTCTTTCTGACCTTCCTGGGTAAATGTTCCTGAAAGATTCGCTTAAGTGCCGTGGGTAGAACCCATGCTCAATTCATAACCTTTGTAACCCCCTTTCCTTCTTTCCAGAACTCTCCAATGACACACTTTGTCAGTCAAATCTCAACTCAATTTTCACTTTTTCTGTAAAGTCACTCCTGACTGTCCCTCACTGTGTATACTGTCCCTAACTCCTGGTTCCTCTCTAGCAGAGCTTGCTGCCTTTTTAAATAGCATCTATTACTAGTATTGTAAATATCTTATTTAGGTGTTTGTTTACTGGTCTACTGTCCATCTTCCCCTACTAGATTATGAGTTGCATGAAAATGTGATGATGAACGTTTTTCTATCTCTGAATGCCCAGCACTCAGTACAATGCCTGGTATGGATGAGGCATTCTGTACTTGAAAGGAAGGATCTTGCCATTTGTGACAACGTGGATTGACCTTGAGGGCATTATGCTAAGTGGGAAAGTCAGACAGAGGAAGGCAGATACTATATGATCTCACTTATATGTGGCATCTTAAAAAAAAAAAATCCAAGCTCATAGATACAGAGAACAGATGGGTGGTTGTCAGAGGTGGGGGTGGAGGGGGCAAAATGGGTCAAAAGATACAAACTTCCAGTTATAAAATTAATAAGTCTTGGAGATGTAATTATAGCATGGAAACCACATATATAATGTAGATGTATTATATTAACATATATTAATATGTATATATATATACACAAGGTTTGACAATTAAGTTCATGAATTTGCAACTATGCATTGGCAGCACTGTACAAATGACTTGGTAAGGTTTCATAACCTTGGTGTATCAGTGTCTCACAGCTATGTTTGTGTCAACATGTGGTGGTGTCTTGCTGAGTGGGGCTCATTATTGTTGTTGTGTGTTTTTGTGTGCTGTCACAAGAATGTCAGAGCTCAAGTTTGCCAAGAGCTTGTGGAGAGGCAAAACGATGTTTTGGGCTGTGTTATCACTGGTGATGAAACATGAGGGTACCAATACGACCCTGAAACAAAGTGTCAAAATGTGCAATGGGAGTCAGCCAATTCTCCATGACCAAAAAAGTTCTGTCAGTCCAAATCGAGTCAAAATGATGTTGCTAACCTTTTTTTGATATCAGAGGGATTCTTCATTATAAATTTGTACCAACTGAACAGTCAACCAAGTTGAGTATTTGGAAGTGCTGAAAAGGCTGCATGAAAAAGTTAAAACGACCTGAACTTTTCCCCAACAACTCATGGCTCTTGCATCATGACAATGCACCAGCTCACACAGCGCTGTCTGTGTCTTTTAGCCAGTAAACAAATAACTGTACTGGAACACCCTCCATACTCACCTGATCTGGCCCCCAGTGACTTTTTTCTTTACCTGAAGATAAAGGAAATATTGAAAGGAAGGCATTTTGATGTTTTTATGACATTCTGATGGTCAATCCAGAAAAAGAGTTCCAAAATTGCTCTGAAGGGTGGACTAGGCGTTGACACCGGAGCAGAGCTTCCCAAGGGGAGTACTTCAAAGGTGACCATAGTGATATTCAACAATGACGTATGTAGCACTTTTACTCGGATGAGTTCACGAACTTAATTGTCGGACCCAATGTGTATGTATATGTGTATATATGCATATATATGCACGTGTGTGTACATATATGTATACACACATACAGATATAACACACACATATGCTGTCCAGAAACTATTCAGCTATGTAATATGAAAAATAGAAGCATTTATGGCTGGATTCTTTATGAACAGCATATATGTAATCACACTATATTTCATATTTGAAAGTTGCTAGATAAGTAAATCTTCAAAGTTCTCATCACAAGAAAAAGAATTCTGTAGCTATGTGAGGTGATGGATATTAGACTTATTGTGATCAGTTCATAATATGTACCGTAAACATCAAATCATGTTGCATACATGGAACTAATATAATGTTGTATGTCAGTTATACCACAATACAAAATTTAAAAAATAAATATAACGAAGGAAGGAAGGGTGGGAGGAAGGAAGGAAGATGTGGGAAGAAGGAAAGAAAAAAGGAAGAACACCTTGCCTCTTTCCACCACAGGCCTAGTAGAGAATTGCTGTTTTCACCACCCGGTAACCATTCTACCACATTTGGCAACGGCACCCCCAATATTCCTTTAGCAGAAGTATTTCTCTCTCCACAAAAGAAGGAAAATAATCAAGTTTTGCCAACCACACGTTCTTCCCCTGGCACGTGAGCCTCCAGTAGGAGTGATAAATGGCAGGGAAATGTTTGCAGCATGAGAAGACACTGCCCTAACCTTTTGGGAATGAATACTCCAGTGAACACTGGTCAGTTCTCTATCAGCATGATTCTCTTCCTGCGGCCATCAGACTAAAAGCCCTGGAGAATCTGTTCTCCTGGGAGCAGCCCTCAGCCAATGGCTGTGGGAGGAAGTTGGTGGATAAATACAGCAGCTCGCTCCCCTCTTGGGTGGAATAACAGTGGTGCAGGCTCTACACCGCCTCCCTTCAGTATCCATGGCATTAAAGCTCTGTTACGTACAGCCATGCCTGCTCATGAACGTGCCCGTATTTGCTCCTTCTCTTCCCTCTCACTACCCCACTACCTCCTTAGTGCTTCCTCAGATCATCTCAAATCCTTGTCGGTGCCATTCCTCTCTTCCCAAACTAGTTGCTCCGCCCAGAAGGTATTCTTCACCCTGTTTCACCGCCACCCAGTTTCCCCTTCTTCCAGCCCATCTGTTCCACAAATACTGCCCGAGCTCCCCCTTGCAGGCTTTTGCCCTCACCTGTGTTGCCACTCCTTTTCCGCTGTGCCTGTGTATATTTCATAGAGCTTTCGAGGTCCATTCAAGTTCCACCTCCTCCGGAAAGCCTTCCATGAACTTTGCAGCTCCCATATGCCATCATCCTTCCCTGGCCTGTGTCAGGGCTGAGACTACCTACGCCAACATCATGCACGTGATCATGGTAGCCTTGTAGTGTCAGCACCATTGCCGGACAAGGAAGTAAGACCTCAATTCAGCTTGACACTTACTAGCTATGTGACCCTGGGCAAGTTCTGCAACTGGGCTGAGCCTCAATTTCCTGTGTCGTTTCCACTTATTAAGCTGTTACTTTCTGTACTGTTGGCTTCAGGGCCACTGTGTGCAACAGCACAGGTTGTGCTCTGCAGAAATCCAGAGGACAGATTTAGACTGTACACAGTGAAGACCCCTAGTCTTTTTTTTTTAAATATTTATTTATTTATTTTTATTGTTTTTTGACCGAGAGAGAGAGAGAGATACAGAGACAGAGACAGAGAGAGAACTGAACTGGGGGAGCTCCCAGTTCAGCATATGGTTCCGCACGGGCCGGGGTCGGGATTCGATCCCTGGTCCCCGGCGCTGCAAAGTGAGCGCTTAACCCACTGAGCCATCCTGGCTTCCCCGAGACCCCTAGTCTTAACACAGGATTTCTGTTGAGACGGACTGGAGATAATGCGTCTGTAAAGCTTACAGGATTGGGGTCATGATGGGTGCTCACTTAGTTTGAACCCCTTTTTCTTACTCCTTATCTCATGACCTTGTTTGAAGTATAAGGCATCAGCAGGCCGGGAGGAAACCTGGATGTTTAATTCCCAAGCACAGCATAGCAAAGTTCCTATTGCACAGGGTGACTAGTGGGGGCCCTGGGATTGGACAGACCCAGGTTCATGGCCTCATGCTGCAACTTTCTCACTGTCATGCAAAAATCTTTCACGGCTCTCCATCTGTAAATTAGAATGCCAACACCATCTCAAGGGTCTGTCATAGAATTAAATGAGGTAACGCAGTGAGTCTCTGCTCTACCCATGTACTGCTTGTCCTGTCATTTACCTATTTTTTTACAATTAGTACTCACATGGAACCATGTGATAAACATATTTCACTTTAAAAGAGAGAACAATAATAATGGTGACAGGCACAATGACAGGCACAATGCTTTTACTCTGTGCCAGACACTGTTCTAGATGTCTTATAAATAGTAACTAATTTAACCCCCACAACACTATGATGTAAGCATTATTATTAGCCCCCATTTTATAGGTGAGGGCATGGAAACACACAGAGGCTTAACAACTTACCCAACATAGCACAGCTAGAAGTGGAGCCAGGACTCAAACCCAAGCAGGTTGGCTCCAAAGGCCATGATTGAACTGTACAATCAAGCCCACTGTTGGCATCAGCACCATTCACCTAGACTATAAACGGTAGCTCCCCGACAACCTGTGCTACTGTGCATGGCAGCCCTGAGACCAACAGTACCCGAAGAACTCAATAACTGGTAGCCGCACTGCTGGTACTGTTATTGCTCTTGTGGTTCATGTAATTATCATCGTGAGCCCTGGCAGCAGGGTCTTTGGGGAGAGAGGAGGTTGTCACTCACCGATTATGCATCCCATAGCCCTGCAGCTGCACGCTGGCAGAGATGACCACCACTAGCCCTGGGAGCCCGTAGCCAAAGGCGCAGAGGTACAGCATCTTGATATTGCGAGAGCTGAAGTAGTTCACCACCTTCAGGTTCTTGACCATGAGGAAGAGCATCACGGCCTCCTCCAGCATCCAGAAGAAGCAGGCGAGGAAAAGGAAGTGCAGAGAGCCGGCGATGACGGCGCAGCCCACCTGGACAGAGGTGTGCACACTCAGTATCCTCATGCCCTCTGTCTCCGAGGAGCAGGTTCAGAGGAAGAGGGCCGGTGAGAGCCTTCTTTGATTGGCGTTCCCCAAACACTGCCGAGCACTCATGGCACAAATGTATTTATAGAGATATGCTTTACCACAGCCGGTGCCATCCCTGTGGTAGGTTGACTGGGACTGAGTTACCCCAGGACAGGTGGCTGTCAGTGCTAAAACTGGGAGAATTTGGGGGTGGAGGGGAAACAGGTAGATGATCACTCTAGGAGATGTTTGAAGATAGCGGGTCGGAGGCCTGCAAACTATAGCCATTGGGCTGGCTGGCTGTTTTGTAATTTCATGGCCATACCCATTTATGTATTCTCTAGACTGTTTCCCCTCAAAAACAGCAGAGTTGAGTAGTTGCAACAGAGAGCACAGGATCTACAAAGCTGTAAATAGAGTCTGGCAGAAGTAACGCCCCTTTTGATGAGCTGGTAAACTTGGAAAAGGGTGTTACTACTGCTGAACTCTTGTATGTACATCTGTGTCTTCATAGAAGAAGTTTGCCCACCCCTGACCCAAGTGATAGGAGTGGGGTGCACTAGCATTTAGTTCTCAAAGGGCTGGGAAGCTAAACATCCCACAGTAGAGAGGCAGCTCTGCCCAGAGAATGGAGCTCCACCCAACATGTCAATAGTGCCCCTTTCAGAAAAACCCCAAGAGCCTAGGATGTTTCTAGCACAGTTCTAGGGGCAATCTGGCCAATGTTCTTGTTCTCTTGAGGCACACTGTCTAGTGGCAAAAGTAGATACACAAGTGAAACAACAAATAATCAATACGGTTTCAAGTAAGCACTGGGAAAGAAAGCAGAATGGAGTGATGAGCAGAGTTTCTTGGCTGCAGCAGTATTTATAGTTGGAACTCTATTGCCAGATTATTTTCTGTTGTGGAGGGTTGTCCTGTATGTTGTAGGATGTTTAGCAGCATCCCTGGCCTCCACCCACTAGATGCACCTTCTCCCACTGGTGACAACCAATAAAGTGTCTCCAGATAGTGCCAAGTGTCCCCTAGGGGGCAGACTCACCCCAAGGGAGAACCAGTTTTAGAGTAATAGGAGGGACCACCATAGCATATAACATGACCAGGGAGATGATCTTAAACTGAGACCTATCACAAGCAGTCAACCAGGTGAGATGCTGGAGGAGGAGGTTTATGGGAAGAGGGCCTAGCACGTTCAAAGGTCCTGAGGTGGGAACTACAATAGAGGGAGTTGGGTAGGGATGAGCAGAGGCAGATGTGAAAATGATGGGGCTGGATGGGGGCACAGACTGAGGGATGTGAGACCTGGTTGTCAGTCTTGTCTACGCCGGTGAGGAAGAGAAGCTTGGCCAAAAACAGGCATACACAGAGGTGCAGGTGGAGGTAGGTGTTGTGGTTACGAATGACACGACACAGCAGGAAGGTGGCGATGGCCAAGGCGAGACACACCAAGGAGATGATCATGCCCACGTGGCTAATGATGAACAAGGAGAACTCCATCTGTCAGGAGAGAGAAACGCCACTCAGACAGGGACCAACATTTCTCCAAGCTGGAAAAAGAGTTAGCCGGACTCCTGACTTGGGTGGAAAGAACTTGGGGACTTTTCCTCCTGACTCTCAGAGTGAACTAGATATTAACCATCATCATTCTTTGGCGACTATTGTCATCCATCAGCACCCTGTCCTGCACCCTACCCATATATAACTAGGGCAGGATGTCTACAAACTACATTTCCCAGAATCTCTTGAGGCTAAGGTCCTGGATGCCATTTAGGTTCTCCAAGGAGATGCATGCAGGAGAGTTTGGGAAAGCAGAATGAAGGCAGATACCAGCTTTCTGCAGACAGGAGGCAGCTGTGGCTGGACTCCACGTTCCAACTGTCCAGTCTTTAATTCCATGGATGTGGGTAGCCTGTCAGCAGCAATTTCTGACGTCTGTATTACACTACAGAAGAGTGATCTTGAAGGCAAAATCCACGTGGCAGCCCCTGACTTCAACTCGTCTATCCCTTCCAGTGAATTTGGCAGCACTCAGTAACCTGTGTTAAATTACTTCCTGCTGAAAACACCTAGAGTGGTTCCTGTTTCCTGCATTGAACCAAACTTGCTATTCAGAGATGCCCCAGCAGGACATGACAAGCAGAGCCTTTCCCTTGTACCATTATTCATAATGAATTTTTAGTTAATTCTAAACTTATTTGAGCGCTTTCTGTGTGTTAAAGATGTGCAAGGAGGGAAGCAGGGATGGCTCAGTGGGTTAAGCACTCACTTTGCAGCCCCGGGGACCAAGGATCGAATCCCGGCCCCGGTCCGTGTGGACCCATATGCTGAACTGAGGAGTTCCCCCAGTTCAGTTCTCACCAGGGTGAAGACCCCGGCCCAGTTCCTGCCCTGTGCAGCCCCGCCCACCTGTGGAGTGAAACTATGTGGAAAAACAAATGATGTGAAGCTGTGGAGACTGTTCTGGGCCCTCCCCCTTCTCTCTGTCTCTGTATCTCTCTCTGTCAAAAACAATAAAAATAAATCTTAAAAAAAAAAAAGGTGTGCAAGGTGCCATCTTATGAGCTCCTCGCTACAATATTATGACATAGGTTGTTAAGAAAACTGACCACAGTTCTGCTGGTTTCTAGCTGTATGATCTTGGACAAGACTCTTAACTGCTGTGTGCCTCAGTTTCCTCATCTATTCAAATGAGGATACTAATAGTAACTACTTTCCTTAGAGGAGTGTTTTAGGATTTTAGGAGTATTCAATGAAAATACTTAAAGTGCTCACAACTGTGCCAGAAACATATTACATGCTGTAGAAGTGTTAGCTGTCTTCATTATTTTTTTCTTGTTCTCATTTTTGAGATGAAAGAAGTGGACTCAGGCTCAGAGAGGTTGGGTGACATGCCCAAGGAAACACAGCTAAGACGTGATAGAGATGGGACTTGAAGCTAAATTAGCCTTGCTCTGGATCTGATTCTAAGCCTTAAGCCTTATATTCCTCTAAATAGCACTTAGACCTCCTGGCAGCGTCCTGAGCCTCAGATCTGGCGTGATGGGCAGGGAGACTCACCACAGCACGGACGAGGATGTCTTTCCTCTCTACCAAATCTACGCACCCAACAGGTTCATACTACCCACTCATTTCATACTTTGTTTCCTTCCTGATCTAGTTCCAGCTCTCACTGAAACACTTCTGAGTTCCTACAGCACAGCTCTGGTTTAGTGGAAAGTGATCTCTAGAGCCGGACTGTCCTGAGTTCAAATCTCATCTCCACCAATTACTAGCTTCATGACGAGGCAGACCACTGAGCCTCATTTTTCCTTTCTATAACATGGCTCTAAAAAAGCACCAACAATAAAGGGTCCAGAATATAGTAGATGCTCCTTAAGTAGGACCTGTGACTGGTATTGTGCCTGCAACTATGAAGGGTTATTTCTCATTTGATATACAAGAGTGGCATGGCTTCCCAACCAGACCATGAATTCCCCAAAGACACCCCTTTCATCTCCATGACTGCCCTGCCTACAGCTCCCCCCATGAGTGGCACACACAGCTGTTGAGTCAATATTTTCCCATCGCATTTGGGGAACCAGAGCACAGAGCATCAGCACTAACCGTGAGTTCTCCAGAAGCCATGAGAATGGCCAGGTTTGCCATCTGATGACAGCTGCAGACAGTGTGCATCTCGGTGGCTGCCAGGACCACACAGCCAGACCGTGTCCACCTCCCGCCCTTCACGTCTGTGCTCCAGGAAACACAGATGGGCCTCTCAGACTTCTGCTTTGGCTGAAAATTCAAAAGCCCTGGTCACCTGAGAGTCCTTCTCAAGTGGACTCAGGATCATTGGGGGTAAGAAGATACAGGTATGTTCTGTAGGGAATGGAGAAGAATGCTGATATTTCGATGGTCAGGGATGAGAAGCAATGTGTTGGATGCCAGACCTGTCTCTACCACTGACTTGGTCATGGCGAGGGAAAGAAAACTCATGTATATGAGCGTTCCTTAATCGAACCTAAATCTTGTCCATTGAGGAGTGGAAGAATGCCACATAGAAACAACAGAGCTCGTCCTTCTAGGATTGGCTTTGAGTTGCTAGAAATTGTAAGCACTTGCTGCCCCAATGGGTTCGCATCAGATGGGGACTGTCAATAGGTAGATGGGGCCCCAGTAAAGGCGCCTCCACAAACCTCAATATTCTCCAGAGTGTAGATGACTGGGTCAGAAAACCCATCTTTCTTCTCCCCTGTCATGAGGCCCCCAATGATGCGAGAATTCACCTTCAGCCTTCTGCTGGAGTTGGCCAAGGGGTCTTGGAAGAAGCGCTCATCTAGAACAGACTCCAAACCCACAAAGGATACAAGAGCCACCCCAGTAGTCCCTGCAAATTTCCCAAGTGAAAACAAAAAAGAAAAGAAAAAGAAGAAGAAATCATTTGCTCAGTAGGTATCACAGATGACCCAACATATACACACACATACATATTTTATTAGTAGGAACTTGTGAATCTCTGCACTGAAGCCTGAAACACCCATGGACTTCAGATCAGTGATCCTCAGCAGAACATAAAAAAAACAACAAAAAACCAGCCTGAGATGCTATCATCTGGAATAATCTGGTCTACATTTAAAAATAAACTTCAATTTATCTCTCTCTTTTTTTTTTAATTTAAAGAATTTAACTTTATTTTTTGAGTTGTTAAATTTATTGGGGTGACATTGGTTGGTAAAAATTACACAGATTCCAGGTGTACAATTCTACATGACATCATCTGTGTAAAGGACAGTTTGACTCAGTGGTGAGAACTAAGTCTGCTCCCATTTTTTGGTTTCTCACTCAGTTTCTTGGGGGGGCTTCCCCTTTCAATGTTGGTGGTCACCAGGGATGTGTCCTAGGCCTGCTCCCTGCTCCCGCCAGAGAGCACATAGATCAGGGTGTGATGAACAATAACCTACATGACAATTGGGCCATTGTCTGGTTGGTTTTTGTTTGTTTGTTTTGGTAAATAAAAGGTGTATTAAAATTCAGCCACACACATTTATTTACCTATAATCTCTGAAGGCTTTTGCGCTATGATGGTAGAGTTAAATAGTTGTAGCAAAGATTGTAGTCCCTTAACGCCTAAAATATTTATTAACCAGCCCTACGGGGAAAGCTTGCCAACCCTGGTATAGAGCAGCACTGTCCGCTAGAAGTATAATATGAGCCACACATGTCATTTTAAATTTTCTAGTAGCCACATCTTAGAAAAGTAAAAGACAAGTAAAATTAATTTTAGTAATTTTGAACTCACATGCAAAATATTATCATTTCAACATGTATTTAATATAAAAATTATTAATGTCTTACATGCTTTGTTTTTTGTACCAAGTTTCTGAAATTCAGTATATATTATATTTTTATATTCATTACCTCACCACATTTCAATAGCTCAATGACTACATATGGCTGGTGGCCACTGTTATTGGACAATGAAGGGCTTGATACTCCATTATCATGAAATTATTTATTCAATGTCTGACTTCCCTCACAGATGGAAAGCTCTCTGAGGGAATGGGCTATTTCTGCCTCCACCATCATTGATTTCCTCACTGCCTAGCACAGGTATTGGCACCTACAAGGTGATCAATTAATAACTTTATTAGCTGGTTGAATACACCCAAACCACTCTTCTTGAGTCTCATGAATGGGTCTATACCTCTGGACTCAGATTCTTCAATTGCAGAACAGCTGATTTTCATCTCATCTCCTTTGGCTTTCAAGTTAAAGGCCATGTTCTTGTCAGTGCATTCGTCCTTGATAACTTTGCCCTCGATTTCTAAAAGGAGAAAAGCAAGACTTAGTATAGCATCACCCAGAAAGCGGGTACTGAATTTGGTTTCTGGCCAGCACAGGTTTGCATCCCTGGTTGCCAGCCAAGGAAAGAACAAAAAGGCCAGTTTGTCCTGTGAATGACCTTGAGCCCCTTCATGACAGGTGGATGGTAGCACCAAACAAATGAGAAATCCACTTGGAGCTTTATGAGTGAGCGCTTACATCTTAGGAAATGCACCAGGGAAAGATGGTGTTGAAGTCAACAGTGATGGAAGGTGACAGAGTTGTGGCTCTCTGGCATCTCCAAATTTAGACAACTTTTTCAAAGCCAAAGGAAATAGGAAGGACTGGGACAAGCCCAGCATAGTGGCCAAGGGCTCAGGACCTGCAGTCAGATGATGCTAACGAGGAGGCCCACATGCTCTGCCTCTCACCAGCTATGTAAACTTGAGCAGTGTCTTCACCTCTCTGAGCCTCATACTTCTTGCCTGTAACATGGCCTCAATTATAGGACTCTTCATAAAAACACAATAGATAATGGAGCCAGAGGCACCTTTCAAAATGTAAGCCAGACAATGCCATGCCTATTCTGACTCTCCAATTCTGCCTCCCCATCTTATTTCAAATAAAACCTGCTGTCCCCCCTTTTGTCTACAAAATCTTCCCCTCCCTCTTCTTTTCTGACTCCTCCTCCATAACTTTTACAGCCCTCTACTCCACTTCAACCAGGGGCCTTCTCAGCATTTTCAGTATTCCCACACTTGCTTTTTCTCCTAATTATCTACAGAACTCCCTTCCCTCAGATCTCTGCCCCAGTGAGACTTCCTCTTACCACATTGTATAAGATAGCCATACTCCCCCTAATCCTGACCCTGTCTAGCCTCCTTGGTCTGCTTTATTTTTCTCAATAGCACAAATTTTATCTGGTATACCAGATGTCTGTTTCTTGTCTGACTCAACTGACTAAAATATAAGACTCACGAGGCCAGTTTTGTTCACTGCTGGAGGCATTTCACCAAATACTCTACTGCCCCCTCTTGGCACCATCATGCTGGAACTTCCTAGGGCTGTGTGACAGGTACTGGAACTAGAACCAGGAGTATGATGCTGTCATTAAATGTCTACCGCTCCCAAGATTCCCAAGTGGTCACAGATCACACATGTTCGGGGTAGTAAAGCCGTAGCTGTATCAGTCAAGAGAGGATCAGTCATGTAGCAGTAACAACCACAAATCTGGGTAAATTAAAAATAACATGTATTTCACATTAACACATTGACTTGGGACTGTGCTCTGTGTCATCTGTATCCCAGGACCCACACAGATGGAGATACTGTGATCTGAAGCATGGCCCATTACCAGAGCAAAGGGAAAGAACGCTCTGGAAGGTTTCATGCTATTAACTATTTCATTCACAACTCATTGACTGGAACTAGTCACAAAATCCCACCTACCTCCAAGCCAGGAAGTACCATTCTACCATGGGCCCAGAAGAGAGAGCTGGAAGTATATGAACACAGCAAATGCCTATCATCCCTGAACACTTGGAATGCAGTAGGCAGTCAACAAATATTTTTTGAGTGAATGAATGACACTCCAAACGTAGTGGTTGGCACCACACTATGAACACAGTGCCAGGCACTCAATGCATGGGAGATACTAATATGATTAGACTTGCTTTGCTGTGAGTTCAGAGGTTTGAAACAGTTGGAGAAATGGTAGATGGGAAAGCCATGGAGAATCACATTGCTAAAGTCACCCCTCAAAATCAGCACCCAGTTATGACTGCCATGAAGGATATAGCCTACCCAAGTGTTCCGTCTGAATAGTCTGACTGCCATTCGCTGAGGGCTTCAGTAAAGCTGCCAGCATGGTGCTTCTCACACTCTCCAGTAGCACTGTGGCCAGGGTGGATGCCTCGTCTTTGGTGAGGTTGGACCACATGGGTGTTTGTTCAAACACAGAGGAAAAGCTCTCAGCCATACTCTGCAAGGAAATGGGTGCTTGTATACTTTCTTTCTCGGTTTCTTTCTGCCCCTGTCTTTCTGTCTCTCAACATAATAGCAGCTGTATTCACTCTCTTAAAAGAGCGGGCTGACAGTCTAGACAAGTAAAGAATTAAAAGGATGTCTACTCAGCCTCTTTTTCCTAATTCAAGAGGCCCCATTGGGAATGCAAATTAGTACAGCCTTCATGGTGTGTATAATAAGAATAAATTGCAGGGGATGCCAGGATAGCTCAGCGGGTTAAGTGCTCGCCTTGCAGACCCAGGGTCCAAGGATCGAGTCCCAGCCCTGGCTCATGCGGACAAATATGCTGAACTGGGGTGTGCTTCCCGTGTGGGAGGTCCCCTGCTCAGTTCCTGCCCAGCAGTGCCCCCGCCCACCTGTGTGGAATGAAACTATGTCAAAAACTGATGACATAAACTATGGAGATTGCTCTGGGCCCTCTACCTTCTCTCTGTCTCTGTCAAAACAATAAAATAAATATTAAAAAAAAAAAAGATATGTTTGTCCAGGAGAAACAGGGTATACTGGGTTCTGTAACTGTTTCCCAACTAAAAAGCAGGAGCTTGGGGTCCCTCCCCACTGACATAGCAGAAATCAGAAATATCTCAACTCGATTCATCCTAGACAAAAGCAGCCCTCAATTCTATGGCTGATGAAATTGCATTAGAGCTCCCTGTGAAACGTAAACTCTATTCTTCTTAGCTGGGAAAGTTATTTTGTATGCCCGGGAATATAAAAAAATGAATAAAATAAATTTGCTTAGTTTTTAAAACTAAGGCAAACAAATTCAATCATGATAATACTTTTGTGTTAAATCTAGAAGATTTTATAATCTTTGGCAAAATCTGGAAATCTGTGTTTTGAAGGGTTTGAGACAATTTGACACATTAGAGAAGCTATCCAATTAACCATGTGACTTCATTGCAAAGAGCAATCAGACTTGTGATTTTAATATGAATGATTTAAGAGAGTGTGGAATGTTTAAAAAATCTGAATTGTTATATTCATACATTTGATTGACTGGACTTATGAACCCCTTAAGGGCCTAGTGACCTTGCCTTTTAGGTTTGTAAATTTTCTCATTAGGTACTTGAAATTCGGAGGGAAATAAGAATATTTGTAAATGTAATATAAAATATTTCAGGGAATTTAACTACATTTGTAAAAAGAGTTCATCAGTTATGGAAGTTTAATCTAAAAACATTACTAACTCATGTACACTTCAAGAATAAGCATGTTATATTAATAAATTAATTTTAAATCAATCACATTACTAATGAAAGTGTTATTCTTATTTTTGTACAAAAACAGATGTATAAATAAAATAACTTCTATTAGTCCAACTTAAAGACTTAAAAACTAGGTTTTAAATCTACAATTATAATGACCTAGTTAGCCCACTCTTAGGTACAGAGAAATAAAAATTCAGGTTCATGCACATTCCAGAAACTACACATGAATGTTTATAGCAGCTCTATTGATAATTGCCAATAGATAGGATGGGGGTCAGGCAGTGTAGAAATGCTGTTCAAGGGGAAATAATTCAAACTCCTTCAAAGATGATGGATAAACAGTCTATCTGGGGATGTCGGGATAGCTCAGTGGTTGAGTGCTTGTCTCAAAATCACGAGGTCCGAGGTTCAGTTCCCAGTCCCAGCACATGCAAATTCCATATATTGAACTGCGGTGCAACTGGTAACCACTGGGATGGCTCAGCTGCGAAGGCTCTCGCCTCCCCTGTGGGAGGCCCCTGGTTTGGTTCCTGCCCCGCGTGGCCCCATGTGCACCTGTGTGGAATGAAGCCAGGTCACAACTAATGATGTACAACTATGCAGACTGCTCTGGGCCCTACCCACTTCTCTCGCTCACCTTCTCTCAACCAATAAAAAATAAATCTTTAAAAATTAAAAAAAAAACAAAAAAACAATTAATGGTCCATCCACACATTGGATATTACTCGGCTGCGAAAAGGAGTGAGGCACTCGTTACAACCTGGATGGACCTTGAACACACGGTGCTCAGTGACAGAAGCCACTGATGTGAAATGTCCAGAACAGGAACATCCACAGAGAGGAAGTGAACTTGTGTTTGCTCAGGGACTGGGGGCGGGAGAGGAGCAGGGAGGGATGAAGAAAGCTGCTCATATAGTTTCCTTTTGGGGTGGTGAGAATGTTCTGGAACTATAGGGGTGATGGCTGCTCAACACTGTGAATGTACCAAATGTCACTAAAGGTTACAAAAAGTGGTATGGGATTATTGATAAACACAACATTGACAACACTCAAAGGTGTTATTTTGAGTGAATAAATCCAGACAAAGGACCATATACTGTGTAATTCCATTTACATATATAAGTATAATGTTCTTAAAAAGACAAAACCTTGGGGAAGCAGGGATGGCTCAGTGGGTTAGGCGCTCACTTTGCAGCGCCGGGGACCCAGGATCGAGTCCCGGCCCCGGCCCGTGCGGACCCATGTGCTGAACTGGGAGCTCCCCCAGTTCAGTTCTCTCTGTCTCTGTATCTCTCTCTCTCTCTCTCTCTCTCTCTCTCTCTCTGTCAGGAACAATAAAAAAAAAAAAGACAAAACCATAAAATAAATACAATGTCAAAAAAAGAAAAGGAAATAAAATAAAATGAATTGAAATAAAATGAAATAAAATAAAATAGGAAAAAAAAAGACAAAACCATAATGACAGACAGATCAGAGGTTTATAGGAGCTAGTCGGGGAGGGATTATGTGACTATAATGGGAAAATTCCAGGGAGTTTGAGGTGGTAGGAAAGGAAATGCTCTACATTCTGATTGTGGTGGTAGTTACACCAATCATCTCAGGTAGTGATAAAACTCATAAAATTGTACAGAAAAGGGCAATTTTACTGTATGTTAATTTTAAAAACCTTACAACAGGTCATAAATTAAATAATATAACTCATTAATTATAAAGAGGACTTCATGGGGAAAGCTGGGATGACTCAGCAGGTTGAGTGCTCACTTCGTAGCCCCGGAGCCCAAGGATCGAATCCTGGCCCCGGCTCTTGTGGACTCATATGCTGAACTGGGGTGTGCCCCAGTTCGGTTCTTGCCGGGGCCTATGAGGGAGGCTCCCATCCTGGTTCCTGCCCTGAGCAGCCCTGCACCCACCTGTGGAGTGAGACTATTTGGAAAACTAATGCTGTCAACTATGAAGACTGCTCTGGGCCCTCCCCCTTCTCTTTGTCTCTGTCTGTCTCTGTCTGTCAAAAAACAATAAAAATAAATCTTAAAAAAAAAGAGGACTTCATGCACCCAAAGTGCTCCCCCAAGATGTTCAAAAAGTGAAACAATTATGAGACATCATTACCTTCAGAGAAATGCTGGCGGTTTTGTTTTCACAGACCTTGTCCACAATGCCGAAGGTGGTGTTGATTAGTGTGCAAAACGGAGCCTGTGCCCCAGAGAGAAGAGCATCCATGAGTGCTGGTCTATCTCTCCCCCAAGCATGCAGTGTACACATTGGCCAACCAAGTCCATGGAATGGATGGCTCTGAATTCCTGAGGCATCAGGAAATGCTAGAATTCTCAGGGAAATAAAAACTCACCATTTGATCAGAATTGGAAACACAGTGCCTTTCTTCTTTCATAAATTAAAATAGAATCAAAACTATTTACTGAGGTAAAAAGATGGGAAAATATGTGGAAAAAAGGGCAATGGCTAAATGGAATATTACTTGGCCATGAAAAGGAGTGAGGTATTGACATTTGCCACAACGTGGATGAACCTTGAATACACAGTGCTCAGTGAGAGAAGCCAGACACACAAGGCCACCCAGGGTGTGATTCCATTTATGTGAAACATCCAGAACAGGTATATCTATGGAGACAGAAAGTAGATTAGTGTTTACCAGGGGCTTGGGAGAGGGAAGGGACAGTAACTTAATAGGTACAGGGTTTCCCTTAGGGACAATGAGAGTGTTTTGGAGATTGGGATTGTGGCTACACACCATTGTGAGTGTAGTAAATGCTCTGGATTTGTGAAAAATTTTCAAAGCCCAGAGGCTAAAGACAGGTTCCCAGTGGGCCTGGCCTCTCAGGGTAGCCTTTATCATCTGCACTTGGAAATAAAATTCCTCCACTGATGTCTGTAATATTTTTCCCAGTAGAATAACCATTCTCAAAATAGTTTCCTGAATAGGGAAGATGAACACTAAATATGGGAAGGCACCCTGTACCCATCCAGGGCAGCCCAGAGACCCTGAAATTTCTCACAGTTGCCTTGTATGAGGGTGCACTGTACACCTGTATCCACAAGGACAATGGTCTTCTCTTTGTTTCGGGGGGACCAATATATTGTCATTTCTATGTGAGGCCTTGAGTCGCTCTCATCTCCCTTACTTGTGGGTGACCTTGGCCCCATCCCCTAGTCTCAGGGATCTGGGGGAACCCAGTGGGTAAATTCAGTGGTGGACTGGGACTGGGCCTCCCTCTTGTCCTTGACAGTGGCCAGAGGGGCCAAAGGGAGAGGCAGGAATTGCTGGTCTCGGTGTAACTTCTATAGTTCCACCAGCATGGCAGCAGACCACCTGTCCTTCCTACAAGGACAAATCATGCCCCCTCCGTTTACAGGTAACACAGATGAGTCCCCTATGTTTGGATTTACTCTTTAGGGTGGGGGCACCCTTGAGTCTACTTTTTAGTCACAAGGCAGACACCATTTTAACCCTGCCCAGTTTCACCTAATCTGCCATGGAAGCCTCCACATTAGACACCTTGCCTGATTACCGAACTTCAAAGGGAATGGAAGGGCCATACTGTTCTTTGGGGGTTGCCTGCAAAAGGCGATGGCTCTTCACAGGTAAGCACAGCTTTGTGAGCCCCTCAAACACATGGGCAGAGACAGCTTGTCTCAGTTCTCCTTCCTCTATGGACTTCCAGGGCCTGGCTGGTCCCAGGAGGTCTCCTTCGGTTGGCCAGGCCTCCAGCATTCCCATTATTATCCAACCATTAAAAAATGATCTCCAGGGGTCTAGCCATGCAGACGTTCCTTAGTATTGTTTTAAACTGGATAGAAAACAAAGGTACGGCCCCATTTCAAATGACATATGGTCAGCCTGCCAACACCTTGAATTTAACCCAGTGAGACTAGGCTGACCACATGTACCATTTGGAATGAGACCGTACCGTTGTTTTCTGTCCCATTTAAAACAGTATGTCTGGTCAGCCTATTCCTTAGGGACAGGTGCATGGTAATATTACTCATTTTTTCTCCTTCAGGCCTGGAGAGAAAGATCCCTTCACCCTCTGTATCCCAAAGCATCACCATCCAAGTTGAAAGGCTTTCTCATGGCTTTTGCTGAAATTTAGCCTCAGTATCTAGCATTTCAGCAGGAGAGCATTCTGACTGTTGAAGTTTCTTGTACAGGGTCCTTCCTTACCACAATAGGCCAGACCACACTCAGCAAGCAAATGCCCTAGTCCAGCCTGCGTCTCTGGGGGTTCCCGTATTCACACAGTGGGCAACATGCACCTAACATAGGCGCTACCCTTTCTCACAGAGAGGTTGCTGGCCATTCCAGGATGTCCCCCAGGAAGCTTCTTTCCCCTTTCCCCGGTATCTAGACTGGATCTCCAATTGTGAAAATTTCCTGGAGCCAAGAGATTGAAAGAGGCTGACAACTCCAGAATGAGAAGAGCTTGTTAAGGGCACTTATGAACAGAAGCAGTGTCTGTGGACGGCAGCGAGAAGACAGACCTCGGCCCTGCAAGGGAATGGAGTGTAATAAAGTCAGCCTCCAAGGACACAGGCGGCTCGTAGGCAGTGACACATGCTTGTTAAGAGCTGCACAACCCAAAGCAGGGAACAGCTCAGTGGGCCCCATTATGCATGCAAAAACATTCTCTCAGGGGATGCGGGCCACCCCTCCAGGGCTGAACTGGTGGTCAGCTCACTTCCTTAGAAGGCCTGGGTCATATTAAGTACCAATAATCATTTTGCCTAACAACGGTACACTTTACAATGGCTAAAATGATGAGGTTTTCTAAATGTGTATGTCACCATAATCTTTTTTTAATTGTTAAATTTATTGCATTATGTGCTCACCACCCAGAATCAGCTGTCCTTCCATCACCATGTATTTGATGACCCCTTCCTACTCCCCTGCCCCATAATTTTGAAAAACAACAGTGGTTCAAAGTTCATGGAAATTCCAAAGTTAATTTATCAGCTCAGATTTCAAATAGTGACATCAATTCCTGAAGATGCTCATGGAAACTTTACTCACTGCAACAACTTCATTAGAGAATCAGGATGTCCACATTCCTCTTTACCTGGCCTGGGCGCTGTGTATCACCCACCCTATAACATATACATGCAGCACCAACATCCTCACTGGTAATGAGACTCCATGTCCTTTCTTCTAGTAAGAATTCCTTAAGATTTAAATAGGCAAATGTCCTCCCTTCTCAGCTTTCCTTGTGGCTAATTGTGACCATGTGACTAATTTCTGGCCAACAAGGTGTAAGCAGAATGATACTGGGTCATACTGTTAAAGGGAAGGACAGTGCCTTTCACTTCCCCTTTTCCCTGCCCACTAGCTGGAATGCAAATGTGATGGTAGGGGCTACAGCAGCTATTTTGGACAACAATGAGGAAGACTTGTGTTAATGATGGCAGAGCATTATGGAGCGAGCCATCATATGAGTTCTCATCAGCTTACACTCAGACTGTTACAAAGAGAGTAACAAGCTGCTGTCTGATTTAGGCTACTTATTTTTTTGCCTTTGTTAAAGGTGCATATAACATGCTAAGTGGATTCTAGGACGACCTCAAGAGCTAGAAACCTTCAAAAATACTTACATATTCAGTCCCCATTGCTGCTTCTGCTTGGCATAGCAGAACCTGTTCATTGTTGGGTATCACATCTTCTTTACATTTGAAGGGAACCCCTAGGAAGAAAACAAGAGCAAACACATCAAACAACCACAGCAAGGTATGATTAAAAACAAGTCTGGCTGTTGGGGTACCATTTCTTCCCAGTGACCCCTCCTGCGCCACCCGCCGTTTCCCTGAGTGATGGCCTGCGGAGCTCTGGGCCCCTGGCTAATGATAACAATTGAGTGGCATCAGACGAGAGGGCTGGACAGAGTGTACATCTTGTGTTCAAAGCCTGGCTTTGTCCCTCATAGGCTGTGCGTTACTGGATGCTATGGACTGAATTTTTTCTCACCCAAATCCATTATGTTGAAACCCAAACTCCCAGTGGGATGGTCTTTGGACATGAGGCCTTTGGAAGGTAATTAGGTTTAGATGAGGTCATGAGAGTGTAGCCCCATGATGGAATGACGGCCCCTTAGATGAGGAGGAAGAAACACAAGAGCTCTCTCTCTCTTTCCCCTCCTCCCCTAGCCCAATAAGGACAGAGCAAGGAGGCAGTCATCTGCAAGCCAGGAAGAAAGTCCTCACCAGAACCCCACCATGCCGGCACGCTAATCTAGACTTCCAGCCTCTAGAACGATAAGAAGTAAATGTCTGTTGGAGTCCCCCTTCCCTCAGTCTACTGTATTTTCTTATGGCAGCCTGAGCCAATGAGTACACTGGACAAGAGAATTTATCCATGTGCCTAAGTGTTCCCATCAGTCAAATGGGGATAATAACAGAACCCACTCCATAGAGTTGTTCATGGGATTCAATATGGATTTATCTGTAAAGTGCTCAGCACAGAATCTGGGGCATAGAAAGGACTATATAAGGATTTGCTAACTAAAATATAAAGTTAACTGCTAAGAGGTGGAGCTTTTTTTGCAGTAGGCACTGAGGTAGATCCTTTAAATGCATCAGCTCAGCGAATGCTCAGAGCAGCCCTATGAGGTAAATATTAACATTATTCCCATTTTTCAGAGGAGGAAACTGAAGTTTCCAAATTGTACAGCATCACATAGCTAGTGAAAGTCACAATGAGGATTTGACTCCAGGTTCTGTCTGGCTCTGGAATGGTTAGATGACAGCTTCCCAGGCTGCCTTGAGTCTCAGAGTCTGCAAATATGGTAATAAAATTGAGGACTGTGCCCACGCATGCCCACTCTGAGTGGCCAGAGGTTGCAGCCTGGCTTGGAGGCAGAATAGCACACTGGTGGGGAGAACAGGGTGTGAAGTCATAACTAGGCACAATGCAGATCAACTCTTCTACCTCCTCTCTATTTGACATTGGGCGAGTGATTTCATCACAATGGAGGCTCTGTTTCCTCATCTCTAAAACGGGTATAGGATTTCTGGTCAAGACGGCAGAGTAGGTAAATGCTCTGCTTGCACCCTCTCATGACCACATCAAAATTACAACTAAACTATAGAACAACTGTCATTGAGAACCACATGAAGTCTAACTGAATAGAACTCCTATAACTGAGGAAATACAGTAAATGTCATGCTGAGACTGGGAGGGGTGGAGACACAGAACAGGCTGAGCCCTATACCCACATGTGGCAACTAAAAATCAGGAGGGATATCTCAGCTGCAGAGGTCTCCCTGAGTAGCAAGGGGTACCAGTCCCAAGCCAGGCTCCCCCAGACAAGGGTTCCAGTGCCAAGAAGAAAAGTCCCCATAACTTCTGGCTGTGAAAACTAGTGGAGATTGTGGCTGAGTGAGCTAGAGGGTGGCTGGAGTTCCAGGCACTCCTCTTAAAGGCCCCATGCACTGACTTGCTGACCAACTCACTCACTCTGAGCTCCAGCACTGAGGGAGCAGCTTGAGGGGCTCCAAGGACATACAAGGAGGAACTGAATTGTCTGGCTGGGTGGCAGCTTTCTCCTAGAGAGAAATGCTGGCAGAGGCCGTTGTTCGGTGTTGAGCTCTCCCCACACCCAGCATGTGGACAGAGGTGGCCACCATATCTGAGTCTCCATCAACCTGGCTACACCCTTCACCTCACTCTGGTGTTTCCCTGAGACCTCGCCTCACTCAATGGGCAGGCCCACCCAAACCACCTCCAGTGGCTTTTCCATACCTGTCTTGGCTCATGCTGCAGACTTTCCTAAAATCTATCAAAGATTCACAAATCCCAAACAAGCAGCATATGGCCTCAGTGTGCCTCATACCTCTTGTTAAGTATCCCCAAACCTGGTACTAGCTCAGCAGACCTTGGTTTATCACCCTAAATGTAAAGGCACTAAACTTGCCAACAAAAAGACACAGTAGGGGATGCCAGGATGGCTCAGTGGGTTGAGCGCTCGCTTTGCAGCCCTGGGGTCCAAGGATAGAGTCCTGGTCCTGGTCCCAGCCCATACAGACCCATATGCTGAACTGTGGTGTGTGTCCTATGTAGGGGGCCCCAACTCAGTTCCTGCCAGGGTGAAGCTTCCAAGCAGGAGACCCTAGGCCTGGTTCCCGCCCTGCGCCTCTCCATGCCCACCTGTGTAGAATAAAACCACGTCAAAAAACTGATGATGTACAACTATGGAGACTGCTCTGGGCCCTTCCCTTCTCTCTGTCTCTCTCTCTGTCTGTCAAAAACAATAAAAATAGATAAGCCAGGATGGCTCAGCGAGTTAAGCACTCACTTTGCAGCCCTAGGAACCAAGGATCGAGTCCCGACCATTGCCTTTGCAGACCCATATGCTGAACTAAGGTGTGCTTTCCATGCGGGAAGCCCCCAGGTCAGTTCTTGCCCCCCAGTTTGGCCCCTGGCTCAAGGGAGCGTGTCTCCCATGCGAGAGACCCCTGCCCGGTTCCCACCCTGTGCAGCCCGTCCACCTGTGTGGAACAAACCATGTCAAAAACTGATGACATACAACTATGGAGACTGCTCTGGGACCTCCCTCTTCTCTCTGTCTCTCGCTATTTCTGTCTCTCTCTGTCTCTGTCAAAAACAATAAAATAAATCTTAAAAAAACAATAAAATAAATCTCAAACAAAAGGATACAGAGTAGCAAAGTGGATTAAAAAACAAAACCCATCCATATGCTGCCTCTAAGAGACACATCTCAACCACAAGGACAAAAACAGACTCAAAGTGAAAGAGTGGAGAACAATACTCAAGCAAAGGGCACCCAGAGAAAAGCAAGTGTAGCCATACATATATCTGACGAAACAAACTTCAAGATAAAAAGGTAATAAGAGGGGAAAGCCGGGCCGGCTCAGCGGGTTGAGCGCTCGCTTTGAGGCCACGAGGACCGAGGATCGAATCCCGGCTCCGGCCCAGGCAGGACCCACATGCTGAACTGGGGAGTTCCCACAGTTCGGTTCTCTAGCTGTCTCTGTCTCTGTCTCTCTCTCTATCTGTCAAAAGTAAAATAGAAATAAATATGCACTGAAGATAAGACAATTACTCTCTATAAAATATAAAAAGATATATATAAAAAAAAAAAAGGTAATAAGAGACAAACATGAACATTTTATAATGATAAAGGGAACAATACAACAAGGAGAGATGACACTTATAACGTATATGCCCCCAACCAAGAAGCAACAAAATTTACAAAGCAAACGACTAACAGATCTAAAAGGAGAAACAGACAAAAACACAATTATAGTAGGAGATTTAAACACCCCATTGACAACCATGGACAGATCATCCAAACAGAAAATAAATAAGGAAGTATCAGCTTTATATGATACATTCAGCAACAGGACATAGTTGACATTTACAGGACACTCATCCTACAATATATGACTATATATTCTTTTCTGGTGCACATGGAACATTCTCAAGGATAGACCATGTGCTGGGATACAAAGTTAGCCTCAGCAAATTTAAGAAGATTGAAATCATACCAAGTGTATTCTCTGACCACAAAGCTTTGAAATTGGAGATCAACTACAAAAAGAAGGCATTAAAAAAACACATATACATGCAGATTAAGCAACATGCTATTAAAAATGACTGGATCAAAGAAGAAATAAAAGAAGAGATTAAAAATACATATAAACTAATGATAAAAACATAACATATCAAAATTATTGGAATGTAGTGAAAGCAGTAATAAGAGGGAAATTTATATCACTATAGGCCTACCTCAAGAAACAAAAAAAAATCACAAGTAAACAACCTAACATCCCATCTTAAAGAACTAGAATAAGAAAACAGAATAACCCAAAGTCAGCAGAAGAAAGGAAATAATTAAAATTAAAGCAGAACTAAATAAAATAGAGATTAAAAAAACATTAAAAAAACCTAATGAAACAGAGATGGTTCTTTAAAAAAAATTAATAAAGTTGGCAAACCCCTGACTAGGGTCACCAAGGGGAAAAGAGAAAAGATACAAATAATTCAAACTAGAAATGAAAGAGGGGAAATTACAATTGATACCACAGAATACAGAGGATCATACAAGATACTATGAAGGGCTATCTACCACCAAATTTATTATAGGAACCTAGAAGAAATGGACAAGTTTCTAGAAACATATAGGCTACCTAGACTGAATCAAGAAGAACTAGATAATCTAAACAGACCAACCAACAGTAAGGAAATGGAAACAATCATCCAAAACCTCTCAAAAAGCAAGAGTCCAGGACCAGATGGTCTCACCAACAAGTTTTACCAGGAATTCGAAGAGGAACTAACATCTATCCTCCACAAACTTTTCCAAAAAATTGAAGAAGAGGCAAAACTTCCAAACTCATCATATGAGGCCAACACTATCAAAGCCTAGGGCCATCACAAACAAAACAAAACAAAACAAAACAAAACAAAACAAAAAAAACACTATACCCAATATCTCTGATGAACACCAATACAAAATCCTAAACAAAATACTAGCAAATAGAATTTAAAAAATGCATTAAAAAGATTATACACCATGATCAAGTGGGATTCATCCTAGGGTCACAAGGATGGTTCAACATATGCAAATCAATCTATGTGATGCAGCACATAAACAAAATAAAAGGTAAAAACCATGATTATGTCAATTGATGCAGAAAAAGCACTTAACAAGATACAACATCCATTTATAATCAAAACACTTAGATAAATGGGTATAGAAAGAAAGTACCTCAACATAGTAAAGGCCACATATGACAAACCCTCAGCAAATGTCATACTGAATGGGGAAAAATTGAAACCTTTTCTTCTAAAATCAGGAATAAGACACAGATGTCCCCGGTCACCACTACTTTTAACTGCAATTCAACCTAGTGCTAAAAGTTCTAGCCAGAGCAATCAGGCAAGAGAAAGAAATAAAAGGCATCCAAAAAGAGGGTGAAGAAGTTAAACTGTCACTTCTTACAGATGACATGAACCTCTTTATAGAAAATACTAAAGATTCCACCAGAAAACTATTACAAATAATAAACAAATACATAAAACTGCAGGATACAAAACCAATGTACAAAAATTCATTGCATTTTTACATAAAAACAACTTCAGAATAAGAAATGAGAAAAACAATACTTTCTGCAATCAAAACAACAGAAATACCTAGGACTAAACTTAACAAAGAACATGAAGAACTTATACATGGAAAACTATAAGACACTATTAAAAGAAATTGAAGAAGATACAAAGAAATGGAAAGATATCCCATGTTCATGGATTGGAAGAATCAACATAGTTAAAATGGCCATATTACCCAAAGCAATATACAGATTTAATGCAATTCCCATCAAAATCCCACAGACATTCTTTCAAGAAATATATTTTAAAAAATTATCAGATTCATATGGAAACACAAAAGACCATGAATCACCAAAGCAATCCTCTGAAAAAAGAATAAGGCTGGAGGCATCATGCTCCCCAACTTTAGTCTATACTACAAAGCATCAATAATCAAAACAGCTTGGTTTGACAGAAAAAGAGACATACAGAACAATGGAACAGAATTGAAAACCCAGAAATAAACACACAAATATATGGACAGATTATTTTTGATAAAGGAGCAAAAAATATACAATGGGGAAAAGAAAGCCTCTTCAGTAAATGGTGCTGGGAAAATTGGAAAACCACATGCAAAAGAATGAATTTGGACTGCAAACTGTCACCATATACCAAAATTAACTCAAAATAGATCAAAGACCTCCACATAAGACTCAAAACAATAAACTGCATAGACGAAAACATTGGTACTAAAGTTATAGACCTCGGGTTCAGAGAGGACTGTATGAACTTGACTTCAAAGGCAAGGGAAGTAAAGGCAAAAATAAATGAATGGGACTATACAAACTAAAAAGCTTCTGCACAGCAAAGGAAACCATCAACAAAGCAAAGAGGCAACTAACTGAATAGAAGAAAATATTAATATTTGCAAACAATGCCTCTAATAAGGGGCTAATATCTAAAATATATAAAGTACTTGTACACCTCAATAACAACAAAAAATTCAATGCAACTAAAAATGGGCAGAGGACCTGAACAGATACTTCTTCCATGAAGACATACAAATGGCTAACGGATATACGAAAAAATATTCAACATCACTAGCTATTAGGATTCCAAATTAAAACCACAATGAGATACGATCTCACACCTGTTAGAATGGCTATAATCAATAAGACAAGGAACAACAAGTGCTGGAGAGGCTGTGGACAAAAAAGAACCCTCATACACTGCTGGTGGGAATGTAAATTGGTACAACCACTATGGAAGGCAGTGTGGAGATTCCTCAAAAAACTAGGAGTGGAATTGCCATATGACCCAGCAATCCCTCTCCTTGGTACCTACCCAAAAAACCTGAAAACCTTACGGTAATTCGCAAAGATACATGTACACCAATGTTCATCGCAGCACTGTTCACGGTGGCCAAGTCGTGGAATCAACCATGGTGTCCTCTGATAGATGACCGGATAAAGAAGTTGTGGTACATTTACACAATGGAATACTGCTCAGTGATAAGAAAAGATGAAATACAGTCATTTGTGACAACATGGACGGACCTTGAAAACATCTTATTAAGCAAAATAAGTCAGACTGAAATAATCAAGAAACATATGACCTCACTCATAGGTGTAATATAAAACTGAAAGTAACAAAGAAACAAAAACTTACAGACAGTCAATAGTTTAGTGGTTACCTGAGGGGAAGGGGGGAGGTGGGGGGGAGAGCTGGTGGAGGGGAGTAGGGAGGGGGCATCAAACATATGGCGATCGAAGGAGAGCTGATTCTGGGTGGTGAGCACATAATGCACTACATAGATGATGTTATGTAGAATTGTACACCTGGAGGGGAAGCTGGGATGACTCAGCGGGTTAAGCGCTCACTTTGAAGCCCTGGGGACCAAGGATCAAATGCCGGCCCTGGCCCATGAGGACCCACATGCTGAACTGGGTTGTGCCCCCAGTTCAGTTCTTGCCGAGGCCTATGTGGGAGGCCCCCAGCCTAGTTTCTGCCCTGCGCAGCCCCATGCCCACCTGTGGAGTGAAACTATACGGAAAACTAATGTCAACTATGGAGACTGCTCTGGGCCCTCCCCCTTCTATCTGTCTCTCTCTGTCTCTGTTTCTTTCTGTCAAAAATCAATAAAATAAATCTTAAAAAAAAAAAAAAAGAATTGTACACCTGGAACCCAGGTAATTTTTACCAGCCAATCTCACCCCAATAAGTTTGCCAATTAAAAAGAAAAAAAGAAAAAAGAGGTCATACATACACACACACACTGGAATATTGCTCAGCCATTAAAAAGAGTGAAAGCTTGCCATTTGCAACAACATGGATTGACCTAGCGAGAATTATGCTAGGTCAAATCAGTCAGAAAGAAAGAAATGCCATATGATTTCACATACTTGGGAAATGTAAAGAACAAAATAAATGAACAAAGTAGAAACAGAATCATAGTTACAAAGAACATTTTGATGATTGTTCAATGGGAGGGGTATTGGAGGGATGAGTAAAAAGGTGAAGGAATTAAGAAGTACAAATAGATAGTTACAAAATAGTTATGGAGACATAAGTACAGCAAGGGAATATAGTCAAAGATATTATAATAAGTGTGTACACTGTCAGGTGGGTACTGGATTTATTGGGGTTTTCACTTTGTAAGTTATATAAATGTATAATCATTATGTTCTACATCGGAAATTAATATTATATTGCATGGCAACTGTAACTGAAAATTTAAAGTTATTAAAAATAAAAAATAAAATTAATTGGTATAAAACACCACCGATACGGTGAGGTTGCTGGGAAACCACACATGAAAGAGCTTAGCGCCTGCTGACAGCAGCCTCCAGGCCCTGCCCCTCCCTCCTCCTGGACCCTTCCCCACAGTCCCAACACCTCACTCCCTCACTCCCTTCAGATCTTGTCTGAATATCAGCCCCTCAGTGCGGCCTTTCCTCTCATACAATTAGAACCCCACCGCCAGCACTTCCATCCGCATTCCTGCCTTATTTGTTTCACCTCCTCTAACTATCCCTGACACACAATGCGCTCAGGCATTCGCTTGTTACCTGTCTATCTCCACACTAGACGATACGGGAAAGGAGAATAAATACTTTGTCCTGTGTGTTTCACGGTGTATCCGCCCGGCTAGAATTGTGCTCATATATGGTGGGTGCTCAGCAAGGACTTGTTCAATGAGTGACTGAATCAATGATTATTGGCTTCAGCTTTGCAGATAGGAGCTTTGAACTCAGCCCAGATCCACCCGCCTCCTCCCCCACCACATACGTCTTTGCAAAAAGACTTGGACCTGACTTTTCAACAGACCCCTTCACCTACCTTCACACGTCCCTCCTGAGCCATGGAAATTCATGTTTCCAGTGCTGGATTCAAATCCTGGGTCGCAGACACAATAGTAGCTTCCGAGACTGTTGTGGCAAGTGGAGTGCTCGGGGCAAAAAACTCCGGGTTCGGCGCATTCATCCATATCTGGTGAGTGGAAGTGAAAACCCGGGTCAAGGCAAGTGAGGAGCTGAGGCCAGGAGACCGCCAACAGGAGATCCACTCTACACGCTCCGAACAACACAGTGCTGCTGCTCCCCAGTACTCATGTTCTCCCCTTCTTCCTAACCCCCGTGCTATGGGCTGTGCCCAAAAGCATAAACTTGTGCCAAGAGTGTGTAAGCAACAGGGTGGCAGAGGAGGCTGGGACAGCTCAGCGGTTGAGCGCTTGCCTCGTAATCGCAAGGTCCTGGGTTCGATTCTCAACCCCAGCCCGTGCAACCCCATGTTCTGAACTGCAGCACCACTGGTAACTGCCGGGATGGCTCAGCGGTGAAGATTCCTGCCTGCCATGTGGGGCTCCCAGGTTTGGGTCCTGCCCACACAGCCTCACATCCACCTGTACGGAATGAAACCATGTCACAGCTAATGACGTACAACTATGGAGGCTGTCCTGGTCTCTCCCTCTCATTCTCTCTCACATTCTCTCAAACAATAAAATAAGGTTAAAAAAGGGGGGGGGTGGCATATTGTTTCAAAGAATGATGGCCATAGAGGTCAGAGGTGTTCGTGATCTTTTACTCCTCCCTGTCCCCACACCTTGGGACGTGGACTGTCAATGCGACATGACTCTGCCACTCCTCTCTTTAGGAGGTGGCGTTTGCTTTCACGCCCCTTGAATCTAGCTGTCCCTATGACTTGCACTAGCCAATAGAATGCAATGGAAGTGATCAAGGGTGTCAGTTCCAAACTTAGACTGCTAGAGGCTTGTTTGCTTCGGCTCATTCTTGGGGCTTCTGTCATATGAACAAGCCCTACACTGGCCTAATGAAGAATGAAGGACAAAGTGGAAGAGAGAAAGATCGTTCGTCCCAGATGAGCCCCAGGCACGTGAGAGCCCAGCCACGATCAGAAAGCAGACCCCCAGCTGATCAACAAGCCCAGTTGAGACCTGAAGACCTGACTGGCAGAGCCCACCCTCAGCTGCCAAGGTGTGGCATCGAGAGTGCAATAAATGGTGGCTGTTTTTAGCCACTGACTTCCGGGGCGATTTGTTAGTCAGCAACAGCTAACAGCTGCAAATGGATTAGAGAAACCAGACATGACTTCAACCATCTCTGACTCCAAACCAAGGGGACACGAGTGTGCTGACTCCAGGCCCGGCTTCCCGCAGTCACGCTCTCTGAATGGCCGTGGAGAGTACAGGGCTGCCCGACTCGGGAGCACCGAGCCTCGTCCCTGGTGGGAATATTCTGGCTGCGTGTGGAGGACGAGGTCTGGAGAAGGGAGAGACTGCTGCAATTGGGATGACACGTGGGCCAAGCACAGAGAAGGACGCAGTTGAAGACCTAGTTAGCAGGTCAGCTCCCCAGCACAGGAGAGCTGATTGCTCATGAAAGGGGAGGGAGGACTGAGCGCAGCACTCAGGTCTTCATTCCAGTTCTTTTTAGGAGGAAGCTCTGAAGTTTGGGTCTTTCTAGGACAGTTTCCCTTCCTCAGCATGACTGACATTTGGGACAAGATCAGTTTTGTACTGATGTAAAGGTGAACAAAACCAACTCCATCTCTGGGTCTGGATTTCATTTCCTTTTTAAGTTTCATGCTGTGACCAACCTCACTGTCCTTAGCAAGCACATCAAAGCCTTCTAGTTGATGATTATCTGTGTCCTTAAATTGTATCCATAACTATCTTTTGTTAGATAAATATCTAACTGGTGATAGTAGGGATTTAAACAATGAGCTATCACAAGACCACCAGGAGGTCTGGCCCCCGGTGCTACTGCATTCTTTGTCCCTTTGCCTTGTCAATCATTAGCACCAAATTATACTGTAAAGAAGTACAGTAACAGGGGTCGGGTAGTGGAGAACAATCTGAGCAAAACGGCTGGCTCATCTGTTCCACTCCGAGCCAACCTTCCCGGAGGTAAACTGCCTGGTCATAAATTCTGTTATATTCTGTGGAGTCCCCTGCATTGTTCTTCAGTCTGAAGAGACCTTCTCATTACGGTGGCCATCACGCCTTTGTCCTGCTATCAGATCTTTTTTTTTTTTAAGATGAATT
>PVKE010016113.1:0-32427 GCA_004027555.1 Craseonycteris thonglongyai
AAGAAGTAATATAGAAGAATCTTCATGACCTTGGTATAGGGAAGAATTTCTTAAGTCATTAAAAATATAAATGCAAAAGGAAAAGATTAATAATGTGCTTATCATCATATTCAGAACTAGTCCAGAGACGCCTCGAGATGTGGGAGTAGAGAACGTGATCACCGTCCATGACCTTCAAAGGAAAAGTGTCCAGAATACTTAAAGGACTTGCACAAGTTCACAAGAAGTAGGCAATTCAGTAGAAAGATGGGTTAAAGTCTTCGGCAGCATTACTGAGAGGAGGAAGTGATCTCATTAGGTGCTCACCAGATTTGCGAAAATTAAAATATTGAACAGTTCCAAGAATTGGCAAGGTTGTGGATGGAGTAACAGATTCCATCCACCCTGGCTGGTGGGTATATGAATTAGCACACAAGCTTAGAAAACAGGTGGGCATTACTTAATGATCCTGTGGTTCCATAGTCCCACTCCTACGGATACATAAAGGCACACATGAGCAGCATCGTTCAGAAAGGGGAACAACCCAAGTCTTCCGCAGCAGTAAAGCGGATAAATACCGGTAAATGGTCTCCTTCCTGGGCACTGCAGTGCAATGAGCAAAGTACTGTGACCCTGAACCCAAGAAGACCAGCACAAACGAACACACACGCATGCTTTCATTCCCATGAAGCGTGTGTGTAGCCTGACTGCATTGGAGGTCAGCCACACTGTTGAGGACTACACACACACACGTGCTTTCATTCCCATGAAGCGTGTGTGTAGCCTGACTGCATTGGAGGTCAGCCACGCTGTTGAGGACTACACACACACACACACGCATGATCAACTACAAGGAAGAGTAAGTGATCTCACCAGTATCAGGGCGATGGCTCCTCCTAGAACTCAGCGTGGGCGCTTAATGAGACTCCAGGCAGGCTGGCCGCGGCCCACTTCCTGGCCTTGGGGGTGGCTGTTTTATTAGTTCAGTTGCACATTTATCTTTTCTGTGCTGGTCTTATATTATGCTGTAGCTTACAATAATCAAAAGGATCTGAAAGGGAGAATGTAACCAGATTAATATGCAAAGATTGTTTATAAAGAATGTTGACTGTATCGCATATGTAAACAAAAACAAAAGGAAATAAAATAACCTCCTGATGCCGTCCAAGAGGTGTTGGTTGAGTCCGTTGGAGACTGATCTTGTGGCAGGCTGCCGTGAGGAGAGCTGGCAGAGCTGTGTGTGCTGACATGGAAGAAGGCCCTCACACATCCGGTGGAAACAGGGTATCCTGTTTCTGTTTAGGAAGGAAGTGTGTACGTATGTACACATGCACAGCTCAGTAGATGCACTGAGCCACCTCAGTTTTCTTTTTTATCTGTGTTTACAGTTGAAAACCCGTTTTTTAAATTCCCTTTTATTCTAGTTGTGGCAGGAGCGTGTGTATTATTTGCTCATGTCTGGGCATGTTGTCTTTCCATGGCCCCGTCTAGCTGTGGGGCCCTCGACCAGATGAGCAGGGTGTGGTGCCCCCAGGGGGCCCAGCACACTGGAAGGAGCAGTTCTGGCCAGGACTTGCTTGATGTGGCTTTGCTCTCATCCCTTAAGCGCTGTTTGCTATGGAAAGAGCCCAGTTGGGCTGTGGCCGATTGCATTGGGTGCTCTGCATCGTTCTGGGGCAGTGCGATGGGACAGGCCTGGGTGTCCCACAGACAGTTCGTGTGCCCAGCCAGTGAGACTGTCCTTGGAGTTGTGGCTTCACTCCTTGTTTTGCTTGAGTCGAGGAAATTGGTGACTTCTGCTGTCACCAGCGCCGCTTGAGTGCCCGGCCCTCCCCAGCCCCCACCCCTCCTGGGCTTTGCTTCCGACAGTATTGAGTGTGGGTGCCCGGTCCAGGCTCTTGCTGTGCACTTGCTAGTCAGCAGCCACCTCAGCTCTCATCTGTCTTTTACACTCTTTCATAATCTCTTCAAATACTCGATCCTTTCACTTCTGTAGTGAAATATTTAAACTCCTTTCTCATTTCCCTTTGTGTATAAAAAAAAGATTAGCAGAATGAATGAAAAACACATGGTCCAACTATATCTTGTCTACAAGAGACTCACTTTAAACCCAAAGACACAATTAGTTGAAAGTGAACGGATAGAAAAAGGTGTTCCGTGTAAATAACAACCAGAAGAGAGTAGCGGTGGCTATAGTAATACCAAAGTAGACTTTACAACACAAAAGGTTACAAGGAACAAAGAAATAATATGAATGAAAGGTTCAGAGCAACAGGAAGATATAACAATTACTAACATGTATGCACCTCATGACAGGCCATATGATGCAGACAGAGAGACTCAAAGGGAAAAATAGTTGTACAACAATAGTTGGAGACTTCAGTGCCCCACTCTCAATAATGGCTAGAAGAACCAGGCAGAGATTAAGAAAATCAAGGACTTAACAGAAGGAAGCAACTAGATCTAACAGACATACGGAACACCCCACCCAACAAGAGCAGGTGCACTTGCTTCTCAGGTGCACATGGGACATTTCCCAGGATAGACCATATGAGAGGCCATATACAAAGTATCTTCTCCACAACAGAATGAAGTTAGAAATCAATAGCAGAAGTAAGATTTTCACAGATTTGTGGCAATTAAACAATGCTCTCAAACAACTAGTAGATCAGAGAACTCACAAGAGAAACTAGAAAATACTTAGTACTTAGAAATGAATTAAAAATGCAAGATACCAAAACTTACCGGACACAGTGAAAGCAGAGTAAAAGGGGAATTTGCACCTATAAATGCTTACATTAGAAAAAAAGAAATAAATCATCCTAACTTTACAATTTAAATAACTAGAAAAAGACCAAACTAAACTCAGACCTAGCATAAGGGGGGAAATAAAAGCAGAGATAAATGAAATTGAAAATAGAAAACCAATAAAGAAAATTAGTGAAACCAAAAGTTGATTTTTTTGAAAAGAGCAACAAAATTGACAAACCTTTAGCTAGATGAAATAAGATAAAAAGAGAAGATTCAAGTTACTAAAATCAGAAATGAGAATAGGGACATTACTACCGATTCTACAGAAATAAAAAGAATTATAAGGGAGTACTATGAAAAATTGTATCTCAACAAATTGGGTAATCTAGCTAGAATGGGAAAATTCCTAGAAACACAAAACCTACCAAGATTAAGTCATTTAGAAATTGAAAATCTGGATAGACCTATAACTAGTAAAGATATTTCGTCAATAATCAAATATCTCCCAACAAAGAAAATCCCTGGACCCAGTAACTTCACTGGAGAATTATCCCAACACTTAAAAGAGTATATAAGGCAATCCTTTTCAAACTTTCCCAGAAAACTGAGGAGGGAACATTTCCTAACTCATTGTATGAGGCCAGCATACCTGGTACCGGAGCCAGACAAAGATCCTGTAGCAAAAGAACACTACAAACCAACATCTCTTATAAACAGTGATGTAAAAACCTTCAACAAAACACTAACAAACTCAACTCAGCAGCCTATGAAAAGGATTACACACAGTGTCAGATGCAGTTTATTCCAAAAAAGCAAGGGCAGTTCAACATAGGAAAGTTGATCTGTGATGCACCACATAACAGGGTGAAGAACCAAAAGAGACATGATCATCTCGATGCAGAAGCAGCATGTGACAAATCCAGCACCCTCTCATGATAAAAACAGTCAACCAACTGAAGAAAAGGGAACTCCCTCCTCATAATGACAGCCACATAGACAAACCATCAGCTAACATCAGACTAAATGGTGACAGACTGGAAGCTTCTCTGAGATCAGAAACTTGACAAGTCTGCCCATTCTCACCACTTCTATTCAACAGTAACCAGAAGTTCTCACCAGAGCTTTTAGGCAAGAACAGGATATAACAACATCCAAAATGGAAAAGAAGTAAAATTGCCTCTGTTCACCCTAAAGATTCCTCAAGAATCCTGATAGAGCTAATTAATGAGTTCAAAAGTAGCAGGATGCAGTCAACAAGCAAAAGTCAGTTGTATTTTTATACACTAACGTGAACAATCTGAAAAAGAAATTACAATAATAGTTCCATTGACAATAGCATCAAAAAGAATAAAATACTAAGGAAGTAACCGAGGTAAAAGACTTGTGAATAAAAACTATAAAACAACGCTAAAGGAAATGTGCATCCAAAGGGCAGTCAACAGAATAAGAAGGCTGGCTGCAGCATGGGAGAGAATATTTGCAAATCCTACCTGAAGGGGCTGATATCAAGAATGTATTTCTTAAAAACTACAACTCGACAACAAAAAATCACCCTGTTAAAAAATGACAGAGGATTTGAATAGACAGTTCTCCAAAGATGACATAGAAAAATGGTCAACAATATATGAAAAGATGCTCAGCATATTAATCATCAGAGCAATGGAAGTCAAAACACAGTTAGATATTACCTCACTGGCTGCTACCAAAAAAAAAAAAAGCAGAAAAAATAACGGCTGTTGGTGAGGACGTGGAGAAGCTGGAACCCTTGTGCACTGTTGGTAGGGTTACAAAATAGTGCAGGTGCTATGGAAAACAGTAACAAGGTTCCCAAAAAATTACAAGTAGAACCACTGTGTGATCCAGTAGTGCTACTTGTGCACACACACATGCAAAAGGTTTGGAAAGAGCAGGGCCTCAAGAGATATTTGCACACGCATGTTCCTAGCAGCACGATTCACAGTGGTCAAGAGGTAAAAACACCCCCAGTGCCCATTGGCAGACGAGCCGGTGAGCAGAGTGTGGGCCATCCATACGGGGGAATATGATTCAGCCTTAAAAGGCAGGAAATTCTGATACCTGCTGCAGCATCTATGAGCCTTGAAGACACTGAGTGAGAGAAGTCGGTCATGATAAGACAAATACTTTATGATTCCACATATATCAGGCCTGTAGAGTAGACTCAGAGACAGAAACTAACACAGTGGCTATTCGGGGCTGGGGAGAGGAATGGGGAGTTGTGTATCAAATAGGGAATCTGATTTTCAAGAGGAAACACTTCTGGAGAGCTGTTCCACAACAATGCGAATACACTTAACGGTACTGAACTGGACGCTTAAAAATGGTTCAGATGGTACCTTTTATGTAATGTGTTTCTACCTCAATTCTTAAAAAGGTCGATTGTTGCACACAATGTATTTTGTATGATACAGAGCATACAAGATAGATTTTTGTGAGTAAAAACAGGATACAGAAATCCTGGCTTGTTACTGCTGATTTTCTTCCCCTTTAGTTGAATATTTTAGTCACAAGATTCAGAGGGGAGCTCTCAAGTTTAGAGTTCTCACTACCCGTTGCCCACTCACTCGTTCACTCAACAAAACCTTGTATGGACTTTGCCATCAGCCTGGCAAAATTGGTGTTATATTTCCCTTAAATTTTAATGAAAGTGATTATAAATGTCCAGGGTTAAAATTTTGGAAGGTTAGTTTGAGTTCCTGGGATCATGAGTCCCTTTCCTGTAAGGCAGCGTTTTCGTTTCCTTCATAACCCAGATCATTACTTGTTCACCACACAGAATGCAGTTCGTGCCCCGACAGAAGCTCTTTCAGCAGTTACTGCTTCCTGGAGTCCCCGGGGACTTCATTCACTGAGAGCACAGGGCCAAGCTGCAGTTAGTCTCTGCGGTGCCTTCAGGGTCTGTTGGCACCTGCTGTGGGTACCAGGGAGGGGACTTGAGACGCCTGGGCACCAGCGCAGCCGGCTTACTCAGCTCCCTCCCGTTTCCAGAGAGACAGGCAACTCAGCCGCATTCAGAGACCAGACCTTGGCTTTGGCTAAACCAGCTGATGGGCCCTGGATTCTAAATGTTGTTGGTTTCTTCCTCCCAAGTAAGAATATTAGGAAAGTTACGATTTTAACAAAGTATTTTGAGTGAAAGGAAATTCTTTAGCATCAAGTCAAATAAAAGTATGGCTGAGTCTCAGTGTGGGCAAAACAGGGGCACCCTTGTGTAACTAGTTTGGTTTTATGGAATCTTTTTCTTTTTATGTAGCTTTTTAAAAGTGGAGAGTTCAGTGACGGTTAGTAAACGTAGCAGGTTGTGCAGGCCTCACCATCACCAGTTTCAGAGCATTCCTGCCATCCCAGTATAGCAGCCCCTCCACCTTCTGTCTGGGGAACACATGGGACCACCGCCTGTGGCCTTTTGTGTCTGGCTTCCCTCACGTAGCGTGAGGTGTCTGTGCATTCGCATTGTAGCGCGTGTCAATATTTCAGGCATTTTCATCACGAGTACTTGTGGATGAACCACACTTCCCTTTATTGCTTTACCAGTTGTGCGGTGGACATTTGGGTTGGTTTCCATTCTTTTGCTATTAAGAATAATGCTGCTCTGAACATCCTTAATGCAATTTTAAAAGGAAATCAAATATATTAGTGGTACTTCCCAGAGAGCTGACGTTTTGCCTTTTGGGGATGATCTTTACAGTAAATTGTAATTTATTTTTTCTCCTTTCTTATCCAGCACACGAGCATCAGGATCGCATAATGGTGATGAGTGTGGGGATGGTTGTGGTAAAGGTGGCGTGAGCTGGCATGAGCCGCCGTGAGCTGCTCAGCAGGGCAGCCTGAGGTCAGCAATGGCGACAGGGCCAAGTCCCCCCGTTTCAGTGCTCCCCGCTTTCGCCCACCACAGCTCATTTCAGTCCCAGGGGGGCTGATCCGGAACTGCTGTGAGGGGGGGAGGGGGGGAGGGAGTGTAAATGTAAAGCTATGGTTTGGCTTCTCAATGGATGTTCTCTTTTAAAAAGGAACTTCATCTACTAGGGGAGGGGGGGAGGGAGTGTAAATGTAAAGCTATCGTTTGGCTTCTCAATGGATGTTCTCTTTTAAAAAGGAACTTCATCTACTAGTTTTCAGGCGTTTTTTTAAGATTCATTTTTGTTGTTTTTGACAGAGAGAGAGAAAGAGAAGGGAAGGGCCTAGAGCAGTCCCCACAGCTGCATAGTTTAATTCCACAGGTGGGCATGGGGCCACGCAGGGCAGGAACCAAGGGCACCCCTGCATGGAACTTGCTCCAGTGAGAGCTGAACTGGGAGCAAGCCCCAGTTCAGCATGTGGGTCCACATGGGCCAGGGCTGGGATTTGATCCTCGTTCCCTGGGGCTGCAAGACAAGCGCTCAACCCACTGAGCCATCCCAGCTTCTCATTCATCTACTCGTTTTAGTGCAGAATATGAACACTCTTATATTTGCTGAGCTTAAAACTAATTGGAAACATCAACCCAAATCCTCTGAGGAGATGGAAGATGTGTTGCCTTGAGAAGCACGTCCTCTTCATCCAGGAAGCTCCTGCTGCCTAGTCGTGCGGTGCTTTGTCTCTGCTCCTGGACAGACCCTGAGTGCGGTCTAAAGAGGTGCCCCAGAGCAGCCTGCACTGGGTTTATGTGTGTTGCGGGCGTTCCGTGAGGAGCACATGCCAGTAGGTGGCACTTTGCGGGATGTCTCTAGCTCCTGAAGGAAGAATGCAGATGGATATTTCTGTCACATCCATTTTCCATTGCGGAGAAGAAAGACGGGATCTGTCAGGAAGCCTGGGCAACTGCTGAGGCTTATCTCCAAATTGCTGGCAGATCAGTTTCCCAAAAGTAATCTCCTGAGACTTTGACCTTCTGCACATGATGTTTACAGGTGGTTTTGACAGGCTGATCTTGTGTGGAATTGTCTCCTGGTGACAGAACGGAACCTAAATAGAGATCATTTTGCTCAGCCTGACTTGTTTTTCATTTGTTTTAAGGCAGGGGTTTACTCATGTGATTTTTTAAGGTAATTAAGAGTGCTGAGTGAAAGTGCCAAATCTTGAAATGCTGTGGCGTGGCCCAGTAGTGACCACAGCAACACAGGTACCCGCAGCTGCCCACTTCCAGAACCTTCTTCATGGTGCTTGTCCTGGGAAATGTAAGTGCCCTCGTGGCAGCTGTCTGCAGGTATTTAAGACCATGAATAACTCTCTTGTTTAGAGCTCATTTTAGATCACAGGGCCTTCGGAGTTGACAGGCGATCAGCACATGGGTATGGGCCTCCTCCCACCTGCAGGGCAGGGCCTTTCTTAGATGCTGTGTTCACTCCGCCAGTGCAAGAGGTCCTCTGGCTGCCTGTGTGGGACCTGCGCTTTCTCTGCCGAGTGCAGGCTGGCATTGGCACCACGGGGAGGTGACATGTCCGGGTCACCTCAGCTCCTCCCACGCGTTCTCCTGGGGATTACCCAGGGCGTCTCATACGGAGTCCTGCTCACTTGTCAGAACTTTTTAACAGTGGTGAAGGAGGAGGGAGGGAGACTGGCCAGGACAAGGTCAGAGTGTGTGTGGAGGGCGGCACTGCGTCAGTGGGAGCAGCCTGGGCACCGCCCAGCCAGCGTGGGCACAAGGGCCCTTTATGAGGAGCGCCCGGGGCAGCTTGCCTTTGGCCTCCTGTCTCCTCCGCTCCCCACCCTGCCCTGAGCACAGCCTGCCTTTTCTTGCTGCGGAGACCAAGCTGCAGATGCCTCCGTCTCTGGCAGAGGGGCCGGCTTTGAGTCCTTCTGCCCAGGGGGTGGGGGGACAAGGCAGTAAACACCCCGCTGAGGAGCACCCTGACCCCTCACACCCCACCCCCTGCAGAGCCCTGCCCGTCTCCATGATTTACCCTCCTGGGCAGTCAGGGCTCATCCGGGATGGAGCGCAGTCCCCATGCCAACACTTACAAGCTTAGAAAGTGCAGTCAGACTTTACTCTTGCAAACAGGGCTCGGCCTGCAGGGTTCGGTGGGCGCATGTGGTGGTCCCGAGCTTGGCTTTTGGAGCTGAGCTAGCCAACTGCTAAGCTTTGGTTTCTTCAGCTCAGGAAATGGGAATCATTATACTCTGTTTGGATTAAATGAGATAATGTGTGGTGAATGCACATTGCGGTTCCTGGTGTAATGCGATAGACCAGCGCTGTGGCTGGCGTTGTTCTCCAACCAAGTGAGTGCTCTGCGCTGAGCCACTGGGACCCACACACCTCCTGGGCCCAGCGCTGGGCTCTGCTTGGCTCCTCAGCATTGGGGCAGGGTGTCTGTATATCTGAATCAATTTGATTTCATGGGCTTCTCCACTGCTCTACACTCGTCAGGCGACTAGAAGTGGCAGTGGTAGCTGCGGTGAGGCAGCCGAGGGAGTGCCTGGTGTTTGTGAAGACAGTGAGTCATGTGCTGGTGAGCTGGACCTGCTCCATTGTTCTCCTAAGTTCTGGCCCTTGTCAGCATGCCGCGTGGGACAGTGTGCCCTGGTTGAGTGCTGCGTTTTAGGTAGTGATCCAAAGAGCTGCTTGGCACTCGCCACTACTGAAACCATGAGTGCACTGTTTTTCATTGCTGTCTGTTCATGTTTTCTACAGCGCGCCGATGATCTTGCTTTCCAGCAGCCCATTTGGGTCTTTAGCAAGTCCAAATGCACATAAAGGAAGAGCCAGGAGTCGCCAGATTGTAAAGCAAGTGAAATTTTGCTTGTGTTTAGGGTTGAGGGGAGTTTGGGAAGCCTGTGCATGTGGCACAGGCACCGTTTCTGTCCTTGGAAATGAGATGGATGAGCTGGTGATGATTCTTGAGGGTATGGATCCAGGGCTGCAGAAGCGCCCTTTGACCTTCTGCTGTCCTATCTCCAATTCTGCCCTCACACCAGCCATCTTCAGCATGAGTGGCAGGTGCAGTCCCACGTGAGAGCCCTCTCTGTGTCCTGTCTCAGCCTGCGGACACCTCAGTGGTCTCATCCCGGTTCCATAGAGAGGGCACCAGGGTCCAGAGGTGATCAGCGTCCTGCAGGGAAGACACAGCTGGGGCTAGAACTGCCAGTGGACTTCTATGCAGGTACCTTTTTCTCTGATTCGTGTAAACCAGAAAGGGTTCCCATGGCTGAGGACCAGGGGGCTTGTGAGGTCTGTGCTGCTCTGTGACTCCATTTGAGTTGTACTGTTTTGGGTCCAAAACAAGCCGTCCCGGAATGAGTCATAGACTGTGAGCAGGCCGATGTCATCAAGACTGGGAAGGACAGAATGAGCCAGAGTGAGGAAGGCTTGGGTCAGAAGGGTGACCCCACTGCCCCCAAAAACGTGTTATGAGGAGGGACCTGTCCTCCCAGGGCTTTGACAGCTGTTGAGCGTGTCCCTGAGTCTTCCAGCAACGCAAGCAAGCGTCTGTGCTGCGGGGAGGCCTGGGGTTGTCCCTGGAGGGAAGGTTAGAACCGGTGGCAGCTAAACTTAGCTCAGAATAAGCTGCCTGCAGTATGAAGTAAACTCGGATTTTGAGGGTGGGGGTTGGGAGGACTTAAAGGGACAGCAGCAGCAGGTTTTACGATGAAGGCTTGTTCTGGTGGTGCTTGCAGGAATTGGGGGGGGTGCTGTGTGAACTTGGCTGGACCTTCACAGGCTCTGATGGAGTCATGTCCGTGTGAAACGTGGCTTGCCATGACCACATGTGTGTCTCCACCATGTTGGCTTAGTGGGCAGAAGGGCGCATCTGGTCCTGAGTGCTTCCTGCATGTCTGGGGAAGACCAGGAGGATGGACTGCTTGGGTTTCCTCAGTGATCAGGGACTGTGCTGACTGGTGTGTCCCTGGAGTGATGATGAGACACTGGGGTTGATGCGAGATTATATCAGAAGAGAAACTCATAGATGTGACAGAAGGCAGCGCCACTTAGAAGCCAGCCGGAAGGAGCTATTTGTGTAAAAGAGCTCTCTCCTACTTGGAATGCCTGAATAATCCACAATTTACTATCTTTCTAGTCATCTCTCAGTATTTTCTACTTCTTTCCCAAGGCAAAGTCATGGGTAATAGGGAAGAGCAGAGCAGACGACCTTGGAAGGCACGTACCCCTAGCCCCCAGGTGTTTTCATTCTCCAACCATGGGTTCTGCATGGGCTCTGCATGGGTTCTGCATGGGCTTTACATGCTCTACGTGAGCTCTGCATGGGTTCTACATGCTGCTGACAGGCCTTCCTTGAAGCACCGATGTTCTTCTACTTGTTTGTCTATTGAGCTCAAGGGCCTGGAGTCATGTCCTTTGGCTTTGGCTTTGAGGATTATGCCACCACGAGGTGCCTTCTCTGGGGCAGTGGTTCTCACAGTGTGGTCTGCGGGCACGCACTGTTGTCATGACAACACTGGGACACGAGTGGCCTTTTTCCCGCTTGCTTGATCATGCAATGGAACTTTCCAGAGGTCACATGACATAACAGTGGCTAACTAGATATATGCTTGTATTTTTTTTTTCTTGTTAAATTTATTGGGGTGACATTGATTGATATCAGTTACATTGTTTCCAGGTGTACAGTTCTACCTTAAGTTGTCTATACATCACATTATGTGCTCACCACCCAGAATCAGTTTACCTTCCATCACCGTGTGTTTGATTCCCCCTCCCATTTTGTTGTAGTTTTTAATTCTTTCAGTTTTAATGTCTAATACAGTAAATATTGATAGTTTGGGGGGTGTTGCATGGGGAAGAGGTGGTTCACTGTTCTATTTGAATAAGTTAGTAAAAATATACAGGCGCTTTCCCTGAGTTACTGAAGGAAACAGTGTCTAAACTAGTGTTAAAAGTCAGCTTCAGTCACCAACAAGCATTCAGGACCTGAGTGCAAGACACTGGCAGAGCTGAGGACACCTGTTACAAGTTTTTCATTTTATATACTGTATGTTTCAGTCCTCAGATTCCCATTTGGCTGTCCCTTTATTTTCTGCTTATCTGTTAAGATTTTTTTATGTCTTCACTCATTATAAGCGTTTTATTACCTAATTGAACATAATCGGAATAGGCGCTCTGAAGGCTTTGTCTAATAATTCCAGTATCTGGGGTATCTGAATTGGCATCTGTTGATCATCTTTTCCCTTGAGGATGAGTGCCGGTTTCCTCCCCACACTGAGTATTTGGGGCCATGTCCTGGACCTCCTGAGTGTGGGGGCTGGGTCCTGTCACAGTCTGATGTTGGTACCTGTGTTTCCGCAGACGGCTCGCTCGGCCTGAGTGCCAGCACTGTCTCGGCTGCTGGCCGCACGGAGGGGCGGGGCCGGCGGCCCCAATGCTCCAGGAGGTGAAGGCCCTGAGTGGGAGGTGGTCAGAGGAAGGGGGCTGTCGGGAAGGAGGGTCGTAAATCAGGTGGGCTTGCTGGGGGCTGCAGCAGCTTGGCCCCTCACCAGCTGTGTCCAGCCCAGCGTGGGAGGAGGCAGGATGTGCAGACAAAGCAGGAACACAGCCAGCGGCCGGCCGAGCTGTCCCCAGTGCCAGGCGGACACTGGGTATGGGGAGTGGGCTTCCCTCAGCCAGGAGCTCTGGAGCGTCTCGGGGACCTCTGCACACGGACTGCTCTGGGCGCCGATGGGGAAATGCGTGTCCCCAGCCCCCTCAATCAGAGGCTGTCCTGAGTCATCCAAAAGGCCTTCATTTTAAAATGAGGGAAGCCGGGATGGCTCAGTGGGTTAAGCGCTCACTTTGCAGCCCCAGAGACCGAGGATCGAATCCCGGCCCCGGCCCATGTGGACCCATATGCTGAACTGGGGAGTGCCCCCAGTTCAGTTCTCACCGAGGTGAAGACCCCGCCCAGTTCCTGCCCAGTGCAGCCCCACACCCACCTGTGGAATGTAACTATGTGGAAAAACCAATGATGTACAACTATGGAGACTATTCTGGGCCCTCCCCCTTCTCTCTGTATCTGTATCTGTCTCTGTATCTCTCTCTCTCTGTGTATCTCTCTCTCTGTCAAAAACAATAAAAATAAATCTTTAAAATGGAAAGATTGGTTCTTCACTAAAGAAAATGTACTCCTTGCACTCTTCCTTTGGGCCTGTTTGGTGCACATGGGGAGAGAGAAGTCAGGAGCTTCCTGCCATTCTTCATCTCCTTTTCTCTCTTTTCTTATGAAGTCACAGGCTGAAGCTGTGACCTTGTGACCTGTACTCCTTAGCAGTCTAGATGCCCTGTGTGTGTGGCTTGCTACTTCTTACACTTTCCTGAGAATGTGGGACAGAGAGATTGCCAAGGGTGTCTCTCCCAGAGCTTCACATGGGGGAGCGTGGCGAGCCTGGGACTGTCAGAGTGAGGTTCAAGGGCGCCCCAAGGGCGGGGGGATGGTGAATCTTCACCATCCTACTTCTCAGGGGAAGCTTGGTGCTTCTCATCAACCACTTCCTCCCTTAGCCCTCCAAACGATCCCGACACCCTGAGCTTCCTGTAACAGGACCTGGATGGTCCTGAAGGTGCGCCCAGCTTGGGAGCAGTCTGTTCCGATGACATTCAGTCCAGAGGACTTCGAGGGGAATGAAGAAAGACATGTCATTCCACCACAGAAATCCCGTTAAAGGCTGTGGGTCCAGTCGTACAAGGGTGTGGAGCAGTGATGGGCATTAGGCCTGTTTCTAGAAACTGGAAAATGTCTGCTCTCTGCCTCTTCTTATAAAGATTTACTGTCTTCAGAGGCAGTGTTTAGCGTGCAGTGGGGTCGTCCTTGTGAGGAGCAGAACTTGCTGCTCACAGGAGCGCCCTCTCAGATCCTGGCCCTGGTCCCAGCCCAGAAGGCAGAGCAGCGGCGTGGTCCGAGGCCGCACCCAGCCCGGCACCAGGGTCAGGCAGGAGCGTGTTGAAGAGCAGTCTGATTTCAGTCTTGGAGCCGGAGCCAGAGAAACTGCACTTTTTAACTTGAGAAATGTAATTTCTTAAGTCACTGATCTGTGTGTATTTTTCCTTTGTGACAGGGTGAGTCGGTGAAGTACTTCCTGGATAACTTGGACCGGATAGGCCAGCTGGTGAGTAAAGACCCCGCGCGAGCCGGACGGGACAAACAGCATTTGCTTGGGGACCAAGGCAGTTGAAGTGGCCCGGGTGCTGTCCTCTGTCACATGGAGGAAATCCTCACCTCTCGCTTGTAAACCTTAGTCATTGCTAAGTTAAGATGGAAGGCAGAGGAGACATTAGAAAATGGAGGGTTTCCTGTAGCTTTTTATGATGGGAAGTTCGGACATCGGCCAGTGTAAGTATCCTGAGACACAGCTTTGTCAGTTCTCTCTCGTTAGCCCTCTGGTGTCATCCCCCACCCCAGGGGCAAACCCATCCTCGTTCCCCTTCATCAGTACTGTTCAGAGTGTGTCCCCGGGAGCTAGAACTCCAGTCATACCACCGCGCCATACTGCTCCTGAAAATCAGCAGTAATTCCTTAATTCCAACCAAAGTGTTTTCCCAGCTGTCTCTTTAAAATGTTTCCAGCATCCTGATCAAATCCACACGTCGCAATTGGTCTGTGTCACTTATATTTCTCTTAATCTATAGGTTCCTTTCTCTTTCAGTTTTATCTGTTGAGGTAACTGGAGTATGTCTGCTGTTCGCCTGGGATTTGCTCTTCTGTCCCACTATTGCTGAAGCTGCTGCTCTGCCCCATAGGCCCTGCGGCTGGGGGGCTGGGTCCTAGCCGCACCCCCATCCCTGTGTGGTTTTCGGCAGGTCCTGTGTCAGCACTGTGCACAGACGTGGGAGGCTTTGGAATAGCGCAGGCCCGGCGTGCTTGGGGTTGTGCCACAGGGGCCCGTGTGCGGGACGTTGAGAGTGCCCCCTGGATAGCATAGCAAATACACTGCAGACTGTGTTTAAATAGCATCACAAAACCTAAATTACATTGGTTCTCAGTGAGCTTTGCGATGCACATGCTCTGGAGGTTGAGAATTCAAACATAGCTATGGTGCAGAAACAGAGAGCAGTGGCTGGTTTCCTGCAGAGAAGAGAGTGGGTGAGATTTTACCTGAGAGCCTGCCGTGAGGATTCTGAGAACTCCCTCCACACATGAGCCTCTGCGCACGTTTAATTTCTCCACTTGCTGCTCTGTGGTAAATTTCTAATTTGTAAGTGGAAGTTGTTTCTGGCGTTTGGTTCAACTTCTCACCACGGTCAGGCCGGCTCTCTGCCCTTCTGCCTCGCTCCCTCGTGCTCTGCCCCTCCTAAGCCTGTCCCTTGTCCTGTATTTTACAGAACTACTTCCCTAGTAAGCAAGACATCCTGCTGGCAAGGAAAGCCACCAAGGGCATTGTGGAACATGACTTTGTCATTAAGAAAATCCCCTTTAAGATGGTGGACGTGGGAGGTCAGCGGTCGCAGCGCCAGAAGTGGTTCCAGTGTTTTGACGGGATCACGTCGATCCTATTCATGGCGTCCTCCAGCGAGTACGACCAGGTGCTCATGGAGGACCGGCGCACCAACCGGCTTGTGGAGTCCATGAACATCTTTGAGACGATCGTCAACAACAAGCTGTTCTTCAACGTGTCCATCATCCTGTTCCTCAACAAGACGGACCTCCTGGTGGAGAAGGTAAAGGCCGTCAGCATCAAGAAGCACTTCCCCGACTTCAAGGGCGACCCACAGCGGCTGGAGGACGTGCAGCGCTACCTGGTGCAGTGCTTCGACCGGAAGAGGAGGAACCGCAGCAAGCCACTCTTCCACCACTTCACCACCGCCATCGACACGGAGAACATCCGCTTCGTGTTCCACGCTGTGAAGGACACCATCCTGCAGGAGAACCTAAAGGACATCATGCTGCAGTGAGGGGCCCGCTGGCCACGGTCAGAGCCCCTGGTCCTGAGCCGGCCCGCTCCGGGCCCTCCAGCTCCTGGCCCAGGAACGCGGCCCAGCCGGCCACACACTCGGGGCCAGAGGACTTGGAGGCTGATTAGCTACTGAATCTGGGGACTGGAAACTACTGAGAGGCCAAGCGACCACTTTGGGGTCGACCTGTAGTACCGAATAACGCGGCTTCCTTGACAGGAACTGTGCTCCTCTTGTGACACAGCAGAGCAGAGGACTGTTCTTTCATGACACAACGTAACAGGAACGTGTGCACATGCACTCACGCTCACTAACGACAGAACCGCAGACACCAGCTGGCCTTGCAGACGGCTCTCTAACTTGCAAATCCTCAGTGAGACAGACTAACCCAAAGCTTTGCCTAAGGGTAGCTTGTAGGAGAGCAAGTGCACGCTGATGCTGCTAACCTCCCAGCCTGCCAGGCCCCCGGCCCCCGCCGTAGGGTCTCAGTGCCGCTTTCCAAAGTGCACCAGCTGCCTTACAACTCCCAAGAGGCCTGGCCCCCGCACCTCACATGCTGCCAGGGCCCCCAGCTTCTGAGGATGGGAGCAGGAGCCCGGGGAGCAGGTGCAGCTGTGCCTTCACGCGCCCAGTGGGACGTCCTTCCTGCCCTGCTGTATCGTTCAGGAACACGGTGTGGGCTGGAAATGCTTGGAAACAGCGTCCACCGTGAATGTCGCCCCTGCCCCTGCCCCCAGCGGTGCTCAGTCCTCTGCACCGCCCCACCCTCCCCCTGCCACTGGCGGGGACAGAGACCCCCTGGCAGAGACCACTCTGCCATCTTCCAGGTCACCTTTGGGACCTGCAGGTGGGCATCGGAAGGGGTGACAGCCTGCTGTCCTTCTCGGGCTCCTGAAAGCCAGCTCAGTGACTGGCACAGCTTTGGCTAACACACGACCACTTGGTGCGCTCAAACAGCCAGCCGGCAGGACGCCACAGACCCTGCAGGAGTCTGGGTGCGCTGCACGGCCCCGCCCCCCGTGCCTTCAGCCCCGCCCCCTGCATTCGCCCCGCCCCCAGCGCTCCTGGAACTTCTCCCGTTAGCTCCTCGCGGCCAGTCAGCACAGCCAGACATGGCTCGTCTGGGGACAGCCCAGGGCCCTGTGCAGGGGCCTGCCCAGGGATGCACTGCACCCCACCTGGTCCCCGCAGGGGGCCACTCTACTAGGTCCTTCTCGTGTGCTTAGGACTTCTGGCAGCTGCAAAAGAGGAAAGAGCTTCCTCTGTAACTGGCACCAGTGTAACTGGGGGGGCCACACGTCCGGGCCCTTGTCCTAAGGCCACCCTGTTCCTGCTCCTTGGTGTCTCTCTCGGCTCTGTCACAAGCCCAGAAACCTTAATCTGACCCAGAAGAGAAGGGAGGAGAGGCCTGCTTCTGCGGCGCCTGCCTTTGTCTGGAGGCAGCGGCCTGAAGTCCTCGTTCACTTGGTGCTCAGCTGGGTTGTGGGTGGTGTGCTGGAGTTTTGGTTCTTTTTTGGCTGGAAAAAAGGGGCTGTTTTTGTACTGCTTCCTGTGGCTCTTCATGAGCAGAGAGGGTGTGTGTGACCCAGGATCAGTGCCCATGACGTGGCTTAAAGGGGAAAGAACACCGACAGGCTCCTGCGGGCGGGTCTGAAGTCACGCTGTCCTTCGGCCATGGTGACTGGGGGGCTGCCCGCCCCTCCCTGGGCCACATCTCAGGCTATCGGGGCTCAGGCTCTTCCCCCTCCATGCAGGTGGCCTCTGTGGTTCCGTCAAGGTCGGGTGCTTGGTGGTGGTGTTGGAAGGCCCGCCCGGCCTGGGCAGCGAGCGCTGTTGTCTAATAGCCTGGTCTGTTGGCTCACCCACCTGCACAAGCGTAGAGGGAGCGGTGGCTGTTGAGGTGGCTGGAAAGCAGGTGGGTGGCTGAGGCCCGGGCCCCTGACCAACTCAGCCACCAGCCCATGGCTCCACTGGGCCGGGCCCCCTCTGTGCAGAACGCGCGAGGTTCCGGAATTCACCGCAGCCGCAGAAGGTAGCTGTTTGCAAGGCTAAACTAAAACCATTTACAACTTTCTACACCTAGAGCGTAGTCATTTTTGTCTCCAAAACCTTAGCTTTTGTAATTTTGTATTTTAATTCCACTGTTATCCTTGATTATTGTCTTTTTTTATTGAATGTTGGAGAAGCAAGAGATAGTGGTGCCTCATCTGTTATTGCAAAAATGTAACAATAAACTTCCTCAAAATAAGATGCTCTTCTCACAGTTATGCTGTTTACACATAAGAACACATGGAGGTCTTTTTACTGAAATATTTTTGAACTATTCTGCTTGTAGATAAATTGTTTCAAAGATTTTGAGTTACAGCTTTATAACTTATAGAACCGCTAGAATTCTCATTCTTGTGATGTTTTACTTCTAAAAAAAAAAATAGGTTGGTTATTTTAACTCCAAGATCAAAAGCTAATCTTGAAATAAGATTATTAGTTCCGGTTAACTCGGAGGCCTGGGAACAGACGTCCCTCACGTGCTGTGTGACGTACAGACGTCCTGCGCGTGAGCGTCCTGGTGAACGCGCTGCGTCAGCGCTGGCCAGGGGGCCTGGTTTGGGGTCTGCCCACCTTCAGTCTCTGGATGTCTATTAAAATAACTCCTTAGTTTGTCTTTGCTTCACAGGACATACCCCTCAGCTTTCAAAACCAACATTACATTAAATTTCCAGTCCCAAAAAATCGGAGCGCACACTGGTGCGCAGCGGGCTACACGGAGCTCCGCTTTCAGATCTCTCGGTACGAGCGCACGTCCGCCGTGCTCGTCAGCCAGCACCCCTGACCTGGTCCCTGACGATTTAGGAAGCTTTGCTGTGAAGACACACGAGCTGTCTTCAGGCTGGTCGTGAGCCCTGCAACCCCAGGACCGTCGGTCACTGTCACTCTAACTTGGGGGCCACTGTCCCGCCTGGAGGTGGGGCGGGGCCTGCCCTCTTGGGGCCACTCCCTCAGAACCTTCTAGAACTTGTTGGGGGTGGCATTCTAAGGTGGGTCCATTGGATTTCCTCCCTGCTGGAGGTGTCTCTGCAGGTACTTCAGACACACGCAGGTTGCCAGGTGCAGAGGTACACGGTGCACAGCTGGCCCCGCCCAGAAAGTAGGGGCTGCATGTGGGAGCCACTGCTCGTTCGGTGTGTGTGTGACGTGGTCCCCAGGGAGACAGCGTGGCCGCTGCCAGGGGTCCTGTGTCAGCCTGGATTTCCTGTCAGGCCAGGGACAGGCCAGCACATGGATCAGAGGGTCTCGGGGCTGGGTAGGCACAGGTGCGATGCAGTGGTGGGGGATAGCTGCACACCTGCAGCATCACCTGAGCAGGTGGGCAGGGCCCCTGAGATGCTGCAGACGCAGGGTATGGACAGGGGTCCACAGGGCTCACGTGCAGCCTTCACAGACCCCACCTCCGTCCTGCCGTTTACCCTGGTTGTGAAGAAATTTAAGTTTCTGTTGAATCTGCCCATCTCCAGAATCTTGCTTCCAGGACAAGAGAGGCAGGTAAATGGTTGTCACCAATTTGAACTCATCTTCTCGGGCACCGCGGGCACCGCAGCCACAGCCGGGCCCCTGCGTCCTATCCAGTGCTTACTCAGCAGACTTTTTTTTTTTTCAAAGATTTATTTTATTGTTTTTGACAGAGACAGAGAGAAGGGGGAGGGCCCAGCGCCGTCTCCATCGCTGCACATCATCAGTTTTCGACATGGTTTTGTTCCACACAGGTGGGCGGGGGCTCCTGTGTAGGGGAGGCACAGGAAGCGGTCAGTGGCCACCCTGGCCTGTAGGGCCAAGGGGCCTCCAGTGGGACTCAGAGGGACTGTCCCAGGTCACTCCCAGCAGACGGTGACACTGACGCCATGACCGTAAAAGAGATGCCCCCTTGTGACTGAGGGGCAGGTGGGCGCAGCCCCCTCAGGGGCTCCTTGCTCCAGCAAAGGCCGAGCAGGCCCCGAGGGAAGGCGGCCGGCAGCGCTGCCCCGGCTGCTCCCGGTACCAGGCCGAGCCGGGGGACACTCCACATAAAACAGGGAGAGCCTGTCGCCTTCGGTTGCTAAAGAGCCGAGTGCAGAGCGAGGTGCCGGTCCGCTGCCAACCAGGTCCAGGTGCCCAGAGCCTCCCATCCACGCCAATGCGCCCCAGGAACAGCCGCAGGCGCTGAGCCCGTCAGTGGGACCAACAGGGAAGCGTGTTGGCCTCGGCTGAGAAGTGACAGGAAGCTGGGGGTGCGGGGAGCCCGGCCCCGCTGAGCACACGTGTGTGGGCTGAAATGCTCGGTCACGCCATCGGGGGCGGCCTCACGTGGAGCGGGGCTGACGACGCTGCTGGTCAGTTTGTGTGAACGCGGTTACCTCTGAGGCGGCAGGACGTGGCGTGTCCTCGCCGGCGCTCACGGGTGCGATGGCGTTGGTGGCCTGGGGAGCAGGGAGCAGGGTTGTTTCCTCTTGTTGCCTCTTAGATGAGCAAGTACTTGGGTCCCTCGTCCATGGTCATCATGGTGGGGATGGGGGACTGAACACGCAGCAGCCCTGGGACAGTTCTTGGAAATTGCTTTTTAAAATAACCCCTGACATGAGCTTGTTTTCCTTCACCTCTTTACCCAAGAAGCCAAGTTCAGAAATAAACCTGTTATTCGGGGTTCTCGTTAGTGGAGGTGCCACTGGCCGGTGCTGTGAGTGTTTCTCCCTCCATCTGCACGGGTCCTGGCAGCTCCCGGCCAAGCGGGAGGCCCTTCCTGGCTGCTGCTGCTCTGGGGGCTCCGCCAGCCTGTGTTCCCCCCCCCCCCCTTACGAGCCACAAATTGACATCTTCGACAATTCCTTAGGTTTCCTTGAAAACGGGTTCCTGTGTGTTCAGTCGCCCCTGCAGGGGTCAGGACTAATCCACTGGAGACCCCACCTCCAGGAGCAGCCTGGGGGTCTGCAGGAAGAGTCAGAGGGTGGGGTGGACAGGGCCACAGGCCTCCCTCACAGGCTGGGACAGTCACAGCTCAGGTTTGAGCTGCGTCGGGCTCCCTGAACCTCCAGTCCTCACAGGATAAAAATATCCTGCCGGGGGCACGCCCGCTGTGCAAACAGGTCGGCAAAGCCCCAGCAACTGCGGGCCTCGTTTACGTTGGCGTCGGCGCCCACTCAGGCGCCTGCCTCCTGCTCAGACTTGCTGGGGGTTTCTTTCCTCCAACCCAGAGTGCGCGGACATCCAGGCAGCTCACTGGGGCAGGGCTTCAGCCCCGCCCCCTCCCGCTTTGTGTCCTGGGGCAAATCAATACAAACCTAGTGCCGGCTTCGGGGCCACCACTCAGGACAGCTTCTGGGAGCTGACGCCGGATGTGGGACATCCTGGGACTGAGGACGCCGGGAGGCGGGCTCTGTTTGCAGGAAGTGCCGCCCTGGTCCCGGGACGTGGGCCTAGCAGCGGCCCTGCCCTCCGGGGCTGGACAGCGGCTCCTTGTGGGCCTGTGCGGGGACGGCTGTGTGCACATGCCTCCCTCACGGTGCGGTAGCCTCCTTGAACTTGGTGGGATCTAAATTTGGCCTCTTCGCTGTAACGTTAGCTGCTCTGCTAAGCCACAGTGTGTTTATTTTTCGCTTTAAGCCCTTTTGGAGATTTCTTGCCTCCCAGAAAGGTCTGAATCAGATGTCCCATGGGACAGGTTTAGGGGGGGCCACCTCCCTCCTCCCTGCCCCACGCTCTGTGAAGGGGGGGTCCTGAGGGTTCTCTCACCCGATGATGAGCATGCGCCTTGGGGAGGAGGAGGGGACTAGGGGATGCCGGGATTGGCTCCCGCTTAGATCGGGGCCTCATTTCCCAGCCCCTTAATCAAAACGTGGTTTTGGTGTGTGTCTAAGGTCCAGGCGCTGCCCCATAGACTCCGGCCCATCTCACAAAGGAGCAGCAGCAGGTGAAGTCGCGACCCCAGAGCCTTCTCAGCTCTGCCTGGGTGTCCTGAGCCGGAAAGTGGGCAACTTGGAGACCTGCCCCCTGCCACTCGGGGCTTTGGACAAACAGGGAGCTGCAAAGCAGGAGTTGACATACATTTGCAAAGGTAATCTGTTCCCAGAGGCTTTATTGGTAGCATGTCATGTCCCTCCCCCAGGAGCCTCAGACAATCTTGCACCCTGGAGGAAGGCTGTGTTGTCAGGGACTTGTCCCTCCTTCAGGAAGCCTGGATGGCTCCGCGGGTTGAGCGCTCACTTTGCAGCCCCTGCCCATGCGGACCCATATGTGGAGCTGGGGGGTGGCCCCAGGGCCAGCTTCCCATGTGGGAGGCCCCCAGTTTGGCCCCCTGCCTGGCTCCTGCCCTGCTTGGCCCCTGCCCACCTGTGTGAAATGAAACCATGTTGAAAAAAAAAAAACACCTGATGTGCAACTATGGAGACTGCTCTGGGCCCTCCTCCTTCTGTCTGTCAAAAACAATAAAAAAAAAATTTTAAATATGAATGCTTTTTTGGGACATTTGTCACAGCCTAAGGCTCTGGGCACAGATGGACGGTGCTGAGAATGTGGCAGCAACACCCGTGGCAGCTGCCTGTCCCTGTCACCTTTTTTTTTTTTTTTGGACAGAGAAGTGGGTGGGCCCAGAGCAGTCTCCATAGTTGTACGTCACTAGTTTTCAACATAATTTCATTCCACAGGTGGGCGGGGGCCACACAGGGCAGGAACCAGGCTGGGGGCCTCCCACATGGAAGGCACGCCCCCTCAAGCCAGGGGCTGAACAGGGGCTGGTGGAGGTGAGAACCAAACTGGGGGCCTCCCGCATGGCATGGGAAGTGCACCCCAGTTCAGCACATGGGCCCACACAGGCGGGGCCAGGACTTAATTCTCAGACCCCCAGGCTGCAAGGCGAGCACTCAGCCTGAGCCATTCCAGCCTCCCCATCACCTCTTAACCCTGATTCCAGCGATGAAACTTCTGCAGAAAACAGAAGACACTGGAAACAGGCCGGACTACGGAGCAGGTGTCAGGCCGGGCAGATCTGTCCTGAGGGTTGTCCTGCCTCGTAGAGGGCGGTGGGGGTGGTGCCCTAGGACTTCTGAGGCCCTTCGGGAGGGACTGCCCCACCTTTGGGAACCAGCCGCCGTGCCACACGGAGGCCCAGGACACATGGGCAGAGCTGAGCTCCCAGCCACGCTCCTCCCGCATCGCCAGCACCCCCGCTAAACAGTGCTGGGGTTTTAATCCACTAGATTTGGGTGGTTTGTCACAGTGATAGACCCCAGGGCCGGGCCTCCTGTCCCCACATCACACTCAGCATGTCCTCCTTACTGACCCCGCTCGTCATACCCGCTTCCCATCCGTAACCTCTGGGTCTCGTGATGCCTCATTCCGGGCCTGGCTCCCTCCTGGGGCCACACGAGGCTTCAGGCTGCCGTGCTCGGCGGGGGGCCCCTCCGACTTCTAAATTTGTGTTTTGTACTATTTCTGTTAGAAGGCCCCAAAACTGTACAAGCTGCCCACAAAAATGTAGACCCCTGCAATGGGCCTTGGGAGCCAAGTTGACAGGAGCGGGACCCCTGCCTCCTGCTGTTCATGGTGACGCACAGGCTGGGGTGGGGACCACGCACATGGCCAGCAGGACACAGGGCCTGAGAGCTACCTGTGGCCCGGCCTCTGGTCCCTGACCCCTGGGGGCCCACAGCGCCTGGGGTCACAGGACACGCTGCTGGGCTAGCTGTCCCCTGCCTTCCCGCGACGGAGCGGCTCCCGCCCTGGGGTGTCGGGGGGCGCTCAGCCTGCGCCTCAGTGAGGACAGCTTGTCTCCCAGCACCTTGCGCAGCCCCGCGCTGTCCCTGCCGCAGGCCGGGTCCCGCCTCGCCGCCGGGAGCCTCCCCGTGAACATCTCCCAGCGGGCCAGGCTGTCCACGGCCCTGTCCACCCGCGCCAGCTCCTCTTCCGCCACCTCCCTCTGCAGGGCCCGGATGCATGCCGCCAGCCACCGGCTGTGCTCCGCAAGGGCGTCCGAGGCCGCCAGGGAACCCGGTGCGTCCTCGGGGTCCCGCTGTGCTGAGCAGGCGGGGGTCCCTGCGTCGGGGCTGAGGGGCTCTGACAGGCTGGTGCTGGGCTCCGAGTCGCTCTCGCAGCACAAGCCCGAGTCAGCGCTGCATGGCGGGCTGTCCTCAGCCTCCTGGGCCAGCGGCTTCCCCACCATGGCTTGCGTCCAGGCGTGGAGGCTCTGGGGGGAGACACCAATGGTTCTCTCTGCTCACGTCCCCAGCCTGAGGGGAACGCAGTGCTGACGGGTCAGACAGACAGCACTTGGCGAGCCCACCCCTCCACCCGAGCGTTATTCACAGGGAAGTTACACCAAACGTACAGTCACGACGTAAGATTTATGAAAAGCACAGGGAATAAGTCCTCAACACTCAAGTCACCCCTGTGCTCTCACTATGCTTCACCCGGACCGCCGCTCTGGGTTGTGCCCACCTTGCCTGGGCACGGGGCACACACACGTGCAACTGCCCTTCCTGCCATTGGGACAGCAGTCACACCATGGGAGCTGGAGGACTCCCCACTTTTTCTTTAGGGGCGTTACCAGCACAGCGCCCCCTGCCTGGGGTGAACGCAGCACAACCCGTTCCTGGCCAGGTCGTTGCTGTCACCTACCCGAGTCCCCAGGAGCTGTCCCAACGACCAGGGTCCTGGGCACCACAGGGGCAGTGCCCCTCCTGCAGGGGCCTGGATGGCAGTCATGTGGAAACGCCCAGCGCCCTAGTTCAGAGGGCGTCCAAATGGGGTCCCCAAGCTGTATCCCCTGGGGGACCCGTTAGAAATGTCCGGAGACACCTCACCTGAAGGTCTTGCTCCTGGAGTCCAGCCCCTGGGCCGTCCCCAGAATCGCACACTTTTCGACCCAGGCCACCCACCTCCACCAGCAGGACATGGGCTTCCGAGAACCGCAAACAAGATTCATTTAAATCTTCTGGCTTAAAGCGCTTGGGTTTAAAATTAAGCTGAAGCTATTTAGTTAATAGGCCTTTTGCCTTTGAATGAAAACTTTTCAAACTCAGTGTTTTCATTCAAAGGTGGGTTTAAAGAAAAGATAAACACCATCTGCCTTTGAACTCTGAACTAAAGTTTCTCAGTTTCTGAACAAATCTGCCCCTAGGTCTCTCCCTGCCCGTTAGCAGCCGACCGACCACCTGCGGGGCCCACGGGCACTGGTGCCGGCCGTGCGTGGCGCGGCCAGCAGAGGGCAGCACGGCCACGCGGACAGGGGCGCCGGCGGCCTCCCTGGGGGCGGCGGTGAGCTCCTAAGCGACGCTGGGACCATCCCGACTGCGGGCCTGGGGAAGGAAGGTCCTTCTAGCTGCAGGGATCCTGGGGCGGGGCCCTGCCCTGCGCTGCACCAAGAGCCTAATTCCTTGACAGGCAGATCCGCGCCCCAGTGCTACGGCCCCGGGTAAGGACGTCACGTGCTCCAGGAGCTCCCAGCAGGGACATGGCTGAGCCTTTTCATTCTCACCACGCCTGGAGCTCTGCAACCACCCCAACCCGCCAGCCTACAGACCACGCCCATCCGTCCCCACCATTCCGGTCTAGACTACGCCCATCTGTTCACATCCCTGACAGTTTACAAACCACTTCCATCTGGTCCCATCATTCCCATGTCTACAGACCACACCCATCTGTTCCCATTCCCGTCCCCAGGCCACGCTCATCCATTAACATTCCTGTCTATAGACCACGCCCATCTGCTCTATCAGTCCCATCTACAGGCCACGCCCACCATTCATCATTCCCACGGGTCTACAAGCCACACCCATTCATTCCCATCATCCTCATTCCGGTCATTCCTGCCAGTCTACAGGCCACGCCCATTGTGCCCACACCCATCAGTCTACAGACCATCCCCACTGCCTCCCTGGCGGGGCCTGCCCCCCGCTGTCCCGGCCTGAGACGGCCCAGCTCACCTTGTACCTGTCCACCAGCCTGAAGCCCAGGACGTGCTGCAGCTTCCGCAGGCAGATGGGACATAGGTCTAGCGGCCGCCGCAGGGCCTCGTCCAGGCTGAGCGCCCCCTGCATGAGGCAGCGCAGCCAGCGGCAGCTCCCCAGTCCCAGCAGGTGGCAGAGCTCATGGCAGGTGACCTGAGGGAGAAGGCCACCACTGCCCCTGAAGCCTGGACCCCTGCCCCCCACACACACACACACAGCCCCTCTCGGGGACCCTGGGTGCCCTGGGCGAAGCCGGATGGCCACAAAGCCACCCAGGGCCCCACAGGCACCAGGTGCCGACAACAGCTTAGGCGACAGGGACGCTGGCAAGCTGGCATGGGGCTTGAAAGCAGACACGCAGTTCAAATCCCAGCCCTGCCACGTCACAGCTGTGTGATCTTGGGCAAAGGACTTGCTGTCTCCTCACTGTGAGGATTAGAAAGCCGTCTGGTCCCTGGAGCTCTCCCGCACCCCGAGCCCTTCCACCCTGCTCCTGGCTTCCGCCCTGTGCAGCACCCCCAGCCCCTCCCGCCCTCCTCCTGGACCCCACCCCTCTCGCCCCGGGCAGCACCTGGCACCCCGGCCCCCAGCCCACCTTGCAGCACTGGACCACCCCCAGGGTGCTGAAGCGCATGGTCCGGCCTCCGCCCTGCAGGGTAGTCTTGGGGTCATCTGCCTCCGCCTGGGCCCAGGCCGGATCCGAGGCGCTGGGCGCCCCCTGCAGGAGCTCCCCTGAGAACCGGGCGAAGCTGCAGACGCCCACCTCTGGGGAGGCAGCGAGAAGGAGCTCCAGGGGCAGCCTTGGCCTTGGGGAGCCCAGGGGCAAAGCCACCATCCTCAGGACACACAAATCTTGCAGACCCAGCCCTGCTGGTGTGTCCGTGGGACGACGGCCGTGGGGCAGAGCCCTAGCCGGAGGGGCTGGGACGGGGGCCGCAAGCTCAGGAGCGGCTGTGTCTATGCACAAGGCTTGTTCCCCGGGATCGGGTTCTCGAGTGACAGCCCAGCGTGGGGTGCCGGCTCACCGTGCCCCGGGAGGGAGGTGCCAAAGGTGAAGTTCCAGGCCTCGCGGGGGTACAGGTCACACAGCGTCAGGCCCAGCACGCACAGTGCGTCTCCTGGTTTGCTGTTCTTCAGGAAGGACAAGATGCCCTCTGAGGGGGAGGGCCAGAGAGATGTGAGGAGGGGCCGCGACCCCACCTCCCAGCCCCGGACCCTGGGCGGACACCCCGTCAACCCTCTTCCTCAGCTCTGACCAGCCCTTCCCAGAGTCAGACACGAGCCAGGGATGCTCTTCAAGAAACCAGCAGACAGAGGCCAGAGACCTCAGGGTCTCCCCTTCCCAACTGTCAGGAGAGCTGGGCTGGACATGGTGCATCCAGCATGCCCAGCGTCACCCCCGAGAGGCCACAGGCCAGCAAGAGGGGTGTTCAGAGGGAAAGAGGGGCCCCGCAGCCGTGGCAGCCATGGGCAGGATCAGCTGCCTGGGCCGCTGATCGATGGCCCCAGACACCCATGTCCTGGTCCCAGGGCCTGTGAAGAACTTCAAGGCCAGAAATGGGAAGGTTGTGCTGGCTCATCCAGGTGGACCCACGGTCACCACAAGGGTCCCCCTAGGAGGGAGGCAGGCCGCCAGGGAGAGGGGTGAGGAGGAGCCAGTGTGGGCGAGACCAGGGTAGGGCCTCAGTGACAGGCAGGGAAGCCAACGCACCCCAGAGAGAAAGGCCTGAAACGTGTTCCAAGGGTTTAGATAAAAGGGATGCAGACCATCCCTGGGGTCATCGGGGTGGCCCGGAAGAGCGTCACCTCTTTGTTCCAGACAGTCAGCACCCTTAGGTGCCTGGCTGAGGAAAAACAAAGTCCTCTCTGGGGAAGAATGACATGTCTCAGGCCTCAAGTCTTCTGCAGTTAAACAGTGAGGTGTCCAGCTAACGATCAAGAGTGAGGCGTGTGAGCAGCCGCATGCACTCCAAACGGGGACCGCCCAGCACGGGCCCCAGAGAGCTGTGTGTGGGGCTGTAAGGGCTGAACTTTTGGCAGCGAACTGGAAACCAGGAAAAGGGGATGCTGCTAAATTGAAAAAAGAGTCCATTGGAAAGCAGAGAACCGAAAACCATGACAAGGAAAATGAGGAACTCAACACGCGGGTGTACAAGAGGATGGGGTGCAGCTAGAGAGAGACTCGGTGAAGTGGAAGAGGATAAAGCACGGACGAAACACAGGAAAGAAAGACGGCAGAGGTGAGAAGGGACTGGCCAACCCCAGCGCAGACCCCGTGGGGAGGAAGCCAACGGGGTGCAGCCAGTGTCTGCAGACAGCGGCGGAGAGCCCCCCAAAACGCATGAAACAGGCCCACCCACTGCCCAGCACTTGACCTCCCTGAACTTGAGTCCAGGCCTCCTACACGCCTGAGCGCCCGCTCACCTGTGTGGAGCGAACACTCGTCTGTCCTGTTTAAAAGGCTGGGAAATAGGTGTTTCCCAACAAAAAAAGAGGGGGCAGGGGCGACATGCCTTCCATCTCCTGGGCGCCTCGGGCCAGCTTTTACCTTCCAGGAAGGGCCTCTGCCAAGTGGGGGAGGCCCGCACCGCACTCCCCGACGCACGGTGCTCATCCCCTCCCTGCACCGTGCTCACCCCCGCGGGGCACTCACCCACGTGGAGCTGTAGCCGGTCAGAGTCCTGGCGGTGACGCCACGAGCAGTGGATGGACGTGGCCGCCACGGGCGGCAGGCACCTGACCTGCAGGCCTGGGAAGAAGGCCTCCGTGCAACGCTCCAGGGAGGCCAGCAGGGCGCCGCCCACTAGCCCGTCACTCACGTCTGGGGGCAGAGCAGCACTGTCAGCCCCACAGGCCCCGCCTATTCCCCACAGGCCCGCCTACCCCCAGCCCTTAAGCGTGCTCAGCACAGGGATCCCACAAGCCCCGCCTACCTCCCAGTGTGCTCAACACCAGGATCCCCACAGGCCCCGCCCACTCTCCATTGGCCCCGCCTATACCAGCCCTTTAGCGTGCTCAGCTCTGGGATCCCACAAGCCCCACCTACTCCCCCAGGCCCCACCTACTCCCCAGGCCCCGCCTACTCCCCACAGGCCCCGCCTACCCCTAGCCCTTAAGCGTGCTCAGCACGGGGATCCCCACAAAGCCCCACCTACTCCCACAAGCCCCGCCTACTCCCCCAGGCCCCTAGCGTGCTCAGCCCCCAGGACCCCCCACCGCTGGCACTGGCTTCTGGGCGGAGGAGGCTGGCATGGTCCTGCCTTTACAGAGCGGAGTCGGGCACAGACATGGGACGTCACGTGCGTCATTTTCAGGACAAAAAAAGGAGGAAAATGGAAAAAAAACCAGTGCCTAGTCTAACATACGGGGAACCAGGGCCCAGAGTCCCGGAGCCGGCCCGGTGGGGGCACGAGGCAGTAGTGGGGGGCCGCCCGGCCACACGGGTGAGCCCCACTTTAGGGAGGACGGGGGGACATGGACCAAGGGCTGCCGCGGGCCTGGGCCTCCCCAGACCAGAACCAGAACCAGCGTTTTAAGGAGCTGAGCGTCAGGGGGCTGAGGGCCCCGCGGGTGGTCGGGGGCTGTGGGGAGGCACCCCTGCAGGGTGGGGTGGCAGCTGAGCAGCGGGCCCCAGTCCCCAGGGGCGCGATGAGCCCAGCCTTCCCTTGAGGGGTCCCTGTCGCTCACACCTCTCCACTCAGCCCCGCCCCCTCCTCCCCACCCAAGTCAGGCGCCCTTCCCGTCCCGCATGCCCCTCCGCCAGGTGGGGCCCCTGCCCCCACGCAGAGGCCCAGAGGCCGGGGCTCTCTGAACAGTGACAGAGCCGAGGTGGGTGGTGGACAGCCGGGCCTCTGTGCCCCCCAGTCCCAAGCCCACCGGCACCGTGACCCCTGCACTTCGGGTCCCACCTGGGGCCCAGGTCCTGTGCTGGCATCAGGCCCTGTCCCCACAACGGGCCCCCCATAGCTCCAGGACACCCACTCCAGCACCTGTGGCCTGTGCCCCGACCCTCTGGGACGTGAGGTACCGATGGGTTGAAGGTAGATGTGCTTGCGAGCAGGGCCCGGCCTCCGGGCCAGCTGGGCAGCGTGGAAAGCCTCGAAGTCCTCGGGGGCCTCGGGGCAGCTGAGCAGCCAGTCGAAGGCCGTGCAGATGCGCGGGGCGCAGAACAGGGTCCTCTGGGCGCTGTAGGCCTCGGCCAGGAACAGCCGCTCCGCCGGGGAGAAGGTGGAGGCGTAGCGCTGTTGCAGGGCCGGGTCCGTGGACACCAGCGCATCCTTCAGAGCGCGGGGGCCGAGGCTGAACTCCTGGGCCGGCCGGCACTGCAGCATAGCGATCCCGGCCACTTGAGGGGCCCCTGCCGTGGCCCATGAGCCACCCGGGGGACAGGGGCGGCTGCAACGTAGTCTGGAACAGTCCGGAGGGCTCCGGGCATATGGGCGCTGGGCCTTCTCAGCCCCGGCAAGGGGTGGCGTGGACACCTCCCAGCCTGTGGGTGCCCTGCGGGGCGACAGGCACTGCTGGGCACACACGGGCCTGTTCTCAGCTAAGGGGAGCCTCTCAGGGGAGCCCGGCCCCCCAGGACGGCGCGCCCAGCAGGGCAGGAGGGCGCTGCTGCATGGCCTCCCCTCCGGCAAGCTTAGTGCTTCACCAGCCCCGAGGATGGGAAGGGTCCTCCCCCCACGGGTTTCCCCAGAATCCGGCGAGGCCACCAGCCCTGGGGGAACCCCACAGAGGGGCCCCCAGACCTGGTGACAACAGCAGCCCCAACACTCGCTCTCCCAGCTCCACTCCGCCCGGGAACAGGGGCCCCTCCAGGCAGGAAGCTGGCCACTCCAGCCCCTCTGTGGTCGCCAAGTGCACCCCACCACCCTGAACCCCAGCACCTCGGACCCAGCTGGAGGCTTTCCTGGGCACACGAGGGGCAGGCACACATGCCAAGCACAGGACACGGTAAATGGGGGGACACAGCAAAGCCGCAGAGAGCCCCTGAACTGCTGGGGAGGGGCAGGTGGACTGGGAGTGTGGTGACAAAGTCACCTCACAAACTGGAGTTCTGAACTGGAAGTGGGGACGGGCGTGGCATGTGTGGGCCAGAAACCCCCTGAAAAGCTACCAGTGCATGGCTGGCCCTGGTCACAGCACCTGCTGGGGTCCAGAGGCACCCGTGTACCCGCCATCGGCAGGCGGATGGGGGTGGGGGACCCTCAGGACAGACCCAGCCAGAAGCCAGAGAAAAGAGAATGCGCAGACAGCCGCGCAGAGAGAAGGGGTATCAGGACAAAGGGGAGATCGTGTGTAGCTGGTCCTTTAGAAAATCAAGCCAGACCTGCAACCCTCTGCGCAGGGCGCAGTGTGCGGCCTCCCTGCCCGAGCTGGAGGGCAGGGCCTGGAAGTGCAGAGACAGCAGCCCCTGCCCCTCAGCGAACCCCACTTTAAAACGTTCACCCACAGGGAGCCGGGAGGGCTCAGCGGGTTGAGCACTCGCTTTGCAGCACCAGGTACCGAGGATCGAGTCCCAGCCCTAGCCTGTGTGGACCCATGTGCTGAACAGGGGTGAGCTTCCCATGCAGGAGGCCCCCAGCCCGGTTCCTGCCCTGCATGACCTCTGCCCACCTGTGTGGAACAAAACCGTGTTGAAAATGAATGATGTGCAACTATGGAGACGGCTCTGGGCCCTCCCCCTTCTCTCTGTCTCTCTCTGTCTCTCTCGTCATAAACAATACATATATTTTTGATTAAATAAATAAAATGTTCATCCGGGAAAGCAGTCTTTATGAACATACGCATGGACACGTTTCTTCCTGCACATGTATTTTACAAATTTAAGCTCCAATTACATGTGCCGTCCTACACCCTTCTGACTTAGTACGTTGCCAGCACTTTCCCAGATCCTTAAACACGCTATTTAAAAAATGCCGTTTTTAACAGCTTCCCCCAAATGCCGTGATGCGCGTCTTTGTACCCAAGGTTCCATTTCCTCAGATTCCCAGAGAAGCTGCATGTGCAGAATAGAGGACCTTGATTTGCACGAGGAACCTGCTGTCCAGAAGGGTCAGGGCCGGCAGGCGTCACGGAGTGCGGGGGTGGGACCCCGTCACCTTGTCCCCTCGGGTGGACCGGGGCGTGGGGTGGGACCCCCTGACACAGGACAGGCCACCGAGGAGGAGGTCCCCAGAGCTGCCTGGAGCACCTGACAAGGGTGCCTCTCACCTGCCTATTTTCCTGTCTGGCTGCGGGTCACGTGACCCTCCCACACATGCGTTCCTGGCTCCCCCAGAGCTCCTGCTCCCCGACATCCTCACCGGACCAAGCTGGGGTGAGTCACCTCTGAGCCACCCCCTGGGGCAAGTTCTGCCCTTGGGAGTAGCCTGTGAATGGTCTCTGTGGACACCTGGAGGGTCCACGTCACAGCTTTCCAAAGCAGGTGAAACTAGACAGACCGCCCTCCGGAGGCAGGTGGCCTGAACCAGCCCCCAGAGGACCATCCGTCCCATAGACCCCGAGATGGCCTTTGACCCAACTCCTGGTCTGAGCTCACTCCCCGCGGGAAGGGATTCACCAGCCTTACAACCCAGGAGGTTAAGCAGCTCAGAGCAGGGAGGCCACGCGCCCCGGGCTGCGCATCCGCAGGGACCGGACCCGGCTCTCCTGGCGCCTCTCCTGCCAGCTCCCAGGCCCCCCGGCCCCCACGGGTCCGCGCAGGGATCCCACTGCCAGCAGACCCCCGTGTGCGGGCGCAGGTGCTGATCCGGTCACGCGGTGGGCCGGGGCCAGCTCCCGGGTCCACGCCTCGCCTCACCCTGGAGCCCACACTCTTACCCGGCTACCGGGGTTCCAGAAACAGCGCAGGTCTACGCGGCACCACGGCCGGGGCGCCCCAAGAGCCCTGGCCCCGCCCCACGAGCCCGGCCC
>PVKE010016114.1:0-32463 GCA_004027555.1 Craseonycteris thonglongyai
GTGCATAGTTATTTCTATTTTACTTTTTGACAGATAGAGAGAGAGACAGAGACAGAGACAGTTAGAGAACCGAACTGTGGGAACTCCCCAGTTCAGCACGTGGGTCCTGCCTGGGCCGGAGCCGGGATTCGATCCTCGGTCCTCATGGCCTCAAAGCGAGCGCTCAACCCGCTGAGCCGTCCCGGCTTTCCCTATTTTCATTTTCTTGATAAGTTAGGAGAAGAACTCATTTTTCCAAGTAAAATAAAATAATTCAATTACAGATTATTTTAAATAGCAAAAAAAATATCTCATTCTTCCAAAGCGAATCTGAGTAAAAAGCTGGAGAATTTTCTGAAACTGAGGAAAGACATGACTCTTTGTGTTAAGAAGTAAATGATTTCAGTGAATAAATAAGAATCATAGGACACCTAGACATACCAGAGGATATAGCAAAACACCAAATACATAGAGAAAGGTTTAAGAATAACCAGAATTAAGATATGTTGCCTACCAAGGAACAATTAGCGTGACATAAAACTTAGTATTCATTCATTCCTGTATTCAACACATTCCTCAAGTATTTATGAAACCTCTACTTTATGCTAGACACTGTTGTAGATACTTGGGTGGTAAATCTGTAAACAGAGCAGACTAAAAAAAAAAAATCAGACTGTAATAAAATAATATCTTTAAATTGAAGTAAACTTGTGATAATTAACTCAAAAATTATAGCTCTGTGGTCTTGTTATATTGAACTCAACCGCCCATTTTTCCTTTTTACTACAATACAGTCCATAGTAGTTTTATTAGTTTCCTAATGCTGCTATAACGAATTAGCATAAACTTAGCACCTTAAAACAGCATACATTTATTATCTTACAGTCCTGTCTCACTGGGCCGCAAAGTCAAGATGTTAGGTTCCTTCTGGAGGCTCTAGGGGGAGAATCTGTTTCCCCCTCTTTTTCAGCTTCTAGATGCTGCCCACATTCCTTGGCTTGTGGCCCCTTCTTCATCTTTAAAGCCAGCAGGGTTGTGTTTCTCTGTTTCATCTCTTTCTCATCTCTATTCATCTCTGTATCTCTATCAGCTGTCTCCATCTCTCTTTTTATCTGTCTATCTCTATCATCTCTATCTCTATCTCTCTCAGACCTTTTGTTCTTTTCCTCCTTTCCTTTCTTTAGCTGACATACACACACCTCTGCTTCCATTATCACATCTCCATCCTGTCTCTGCCTCTGAGTCTCCTGCGTCCTCGTAGAAGGACCGTTGTGATTGACTGGGCTCACCTGGATAGCCAGGATAATCTCCTCATCTCAAGATCCTAATCACATCTGTGAAGACCCTTGTGCCCTATAAGGCAATATTCATAGGTTCCAGGGATGAGACTGTGGGCATGGGTGTCTTTGTGGGTATTCTGTCTACCGGAATAACTGTTTCACCTTCATTTTTAAAGAATAGTCATCTTAAAAACTTGTATCTAACTAAACTAAACCATTCAAAGAGTGAAAGTAAAAAAATACTTCAGAAAAAGGCTGACAGTTTAACAGTCATAGACCTTGCTGGGAGAACTCCTAAGTTCTCTTCTTCAGTGAGGAGAAAATAGAACCCGGAAGGATTGAAAAGCAAGATGCAAAAGCTTTATTCCGAATGTATTAAAAACAAGGTGGCATAAAGATGCTGGAAAGCAATTACGTGGAGGATGAGGTTGAGGCTGGGTAATGACATGAATTCCAGCAATCTAATGTTCTTGTGAGGTGATGGAAGAAGGCAGCAATGTTAATCAACTTCAGAGATTACATGTTAGCACTTTGAATAATCTCTGAAAGAACAGAAATATATGCCAACATGGAGGAGGGGAAAGCATCCAAAAGATACAACCCTTGGGTTCAAAACATAGCATGTGCCCCTAACAATATGGCCTCAAAATATATGAGACAAAAATGGACAGAATTGCAAGATGAAATTAATAAACTAACACTTCTAGTATGTGGGTTTTAACATATTTCTCTTAGAATCTGAAAGCTGAAGGAGGCAAAAAGTTAGTAAAGATATGTTAGATGAACAATTCAATTAACAAGTTTGTCCTAATGAACATGCAGAGAGCCCTGCCACCATGTAGTCTACATTCCTTTCAAGCACACCTAAATATTTATGTAAATTGACAAAACACTAAGACACAAAGCAAATGTCAAAAACGCCAAATAATAGATATCAGTGTCATACAGATAATTTTAGAGTTTCTAGCAGCCGTATTTAAAAATGTGAAAAGAAGCAGAAGAGATCAATTTTAATAATACATCTTATTTTACCTAATATATCCAAATACTTAGTCTTAGACATACAGCATGCCTCAATTTGAACCAGCTCCATTTCAAGTGCTCATTTCCATTCATTACCAATGACTAGCCCCATGTCATTCTCATATCTTACGGTAACACAATCAGAAATCAAAGTCAAAATGTAGTTTCAACAATAATAAATTCTGATGTTCGGAAATTTAAATAACAATTTTCAATAAATTGCAAATCTAGACATTTGGAAAAATTTTTTTTAAACTTACTTCTAAATAATGGTCAAAATCAAATAAAGTTTACAAAATACTTAGAACTAAACAAAATGAAAATGTAGCTATAACGTGAGTGGACAAAATGTATAGTATTAACTATCTGGAGCAGGCATGTAACTTACATGGGGACTTGTATATGACAGATGTGGCTTTTTAATTTAGTGGGGGAAAGAACAGGCTATTCATTCAATGGTACGGGAAATCTGGTTTTTTACATAGGGAAAACATAGAATTGCAATCTTGTCTCACACCATACACAGAAAATGAATTTTTGTTACACCATAGGAAAATCTTTCCACTTGGAAAGCAGGACAATCTTATCAAATGGTTTAAATCATGATGCAAGAATATGAAATCAGGACAAAAGAAACTACCTCAAGCCAAAAAACCTTCACTAATTACATCCTTATTTCCCATAAATTTATGTGAGATTAAGCAGCTAGATAAAAGGGCCATAATTTATAGGCTAGCAAGGATCTAAAATTTGGGAAAAGGCCACAGGAGAAGAAACAGTGCTCAGTCCTGGAATCATTCGGAATGGAATGTGTGGCCTTAGGCAAGAAACAACTTCAGTTACTTAGCCTTGGGGTCCTCAGCTGTAAAAAGTGGTAAGAATTCCTGCCTCTCAAGGTACTACTAATAGGAATTTAAGTAGTAGATCAAATATATTACATGCCTCAAAATGTGAGTTTGTTTGCTATAAAGTGTAAGGTCCAAACTGTATTGCAGACAGTCTGTCCTACTGCTCCGCACCTTCTTGCAGTACCATGAGGCCTGAGAAGTTCTGTCCTGCACCTAGCTGTGGCTTTCTTGACTGAAAGATGCTCTAGGCCGTCCCTGCTCCTTTGTGTCACTAGTTCTCTAGTCCAGGACCAGAACAGGTACATGTGACTGATGGATCCGACGTCACATGTCTGCATCCTAGATGCACGAGAGGATGGGAAATAATATTTTCAGTTTCTATAGAGCAGGGCTAGACAAGGCATCCATCATGGTCCGCCAATGGACCACCAAGCAATTTTGGGGTGACCGCCTGAATTAAGAAAAAAGTGTTGTAGCGGATGCCACATTATGCTAGGGCCTAGTGGCTGGGCAGCTAAACATAAAGGAAATGCATTTCTTTTGCACACACATACAGAGGTGAGAGTCAGCTCTTCCTAATTCAGGTGGCTGTATGTGCTTGAGCAAGTGAAAATAAATGGCTAGTGGTCCACAACACTTGGAGAAAATCAGAAGTAACTCTTGCCCTGAAAAAGTCTGCCCAGGCCTGCTGTGGAGAAAAGTGAATTTGATTCCACCCAGATCTCGGGCTGGGAAACACACTAATACAAAGGAGTTCAGAAGGATCACTGTGAGGATAAAATGAGCTCCAAATATGAAGCCCTAGCATAGTGTGGTAGCAGAATTTCAATGTTCAGTGAAAGGCTTATTGGCAGAAAATGGGGCATTATAGCATTTCTGGTAGGATTCTGACCAGGAAATGGTGTTGATGTGTTAGAAAAGTTCTTGTGTTTCTATCAGCCAAGTTAAAAAATGTTTCCACAGATTCTGAACTCTGAATTCACACATAAAACACTAAAGGCCCTGAAAAATGTTGAAATAGTGTAAAGTTAGGGAAGAAGTCACAGAAAATCCTGTGCTCAGATTGCTTTTGGAGTAGACTCATCTGTGATGAGCCAACTGAGAGAAATACTGTTTCTACTGGTCCCAGGTCATCAGGTATTATAGATATGACAACATGGCCTTTCTGAGCACAAGAAGCAAAAATACATTTTACCCTCTTGAGTTTTCTTTTTAAAAGAAAACTTATAAGATGTTTATGGCAGTACTGTTAGCAGAAATGTAGAATTCCTATGTCATATCCAGGCAACAAACATAGGTGGCTTGAAAACTCGTAGTGGGAGATCATGTGGATTTTTGCAGTTTGCATTAAAATCCTTTCTACTGAAATGTTATTTCTTCAACTCCGACCTCATTTTCTGCAAATTCTGGCACTAAGTCTTATAATAGACCACAAACGGCTTTGAAGGAAAGGACGTTAAGTTCTAATCTCTTGTTAATTCCCTGAAAACAGATACAGGGTTACACTACCCAAAAGGAAAGTTAGGTAAGTATTATTTACTATGGGCAGTTTGGTGCTGTGTCTGACCATACCCAGTGCTCTGCTCCCTGGGGCACATCCCACACTTCCATGCTGCAAGAGTGGTCATCATTAAACAATATTTATGAAATAGCCCTAAGCATGAGGCACTGAGTTACGTAAGTAAATAGAGCTGTCACTGTCCACACTGTCTGGGAGATTACAATATTGAACAGGAAAGTTATCAGAGCCCAGAGGCACACTGGTGAGGTGGAATGCTAAAAACCTCCATTCACACGGTCAGGTCCAGCTTTTCTCCCAGCCAGCAGTTCCCTCATCTGCTTTCCAGGCTCTGAGGTTATCACTTGGAGGCAGCTACACCTCGGCTCACTTAAAAGGTCCATTATTGGAGGGACTCACTGAAAATCCCTGTGCTAAGTAAGTCAGCCTGGACCAGAACTTCCACAGTGCTGCCATGTTCCATCCACAAGATCCAGGGAGCCCCACTCACGTTACAAAGGTGATGTCCTATTGTCTCTCTGCCTTGAAGCTTATGGGGATACAGTGGGCGTGAGGCAGGCCTGGGTACCCTGAATTACTTCAGAGGCCAGCAGGTATAGCACAGCTCCTAGAACACGTGTTGCAATACACAACACGGCCATACAAATGAGCACATGGATGAGAACACCGTTCATTCTGACTTGTGGGGATCAGACAAGGCTTCAAGGAGAAGAGAGCATTTGAACTAGAACTTGACGTTAGGTGAGACTGTGATGGCCGAAGACCAGGCAGGCAAACACCGCAAACTTTTAGATAAGTTGGAAGAGTTGGGGGGAATGATAAATGTATGGGCCAGGCTGTGAAAAACTTTTTTCTCACATAGGGCCTACTTCATTTACTTAAGAAATTCTTGGATCTATAGGTTGGAAGCAGATTGGGGCATATCCACCCCTGTTCTCCCTTCCTGATGCTACTGCTCTTCCCTGTGTTTCATCTGGGAGATGTTCCACCCTGGGAGCACAGAAATGATGAGTAAATGAATGGTCATGGTGAACTTCTAGGATTGTTTGGAAATTTCAAAATCATCCAGCTACCCCTGCCATTCTAGGTTACAGTTGAATGACCAAGCACAAGACATTCTCACACACTGTTAAAACATGTGTGACCATCTCCTCCCATCCTGGGACTCAACAAAGAGGCTGCTGGGGGAGTTTGTCTGCGAGGTGTTTGGCAGTGGCATTGACAGGGAAAAAAGCCAATGTCAGCCTTGAAGAGTTTAGAGGGCAAAGGGACTGTAACACGTGATACATTCCAGCCCTATGCTTTTAATTTGAAGAACACACGATGTCACTTAATGTCACCTAATGCCACTGAAAATCTTTAGAATTGTGTCTGTTTTGTAGGCAGAAAGACGAAATCCAGTATACAAGCTATCAGGCTTCCAGAGGAATTTCATTTATAATAGCACTGTCCATTTTTTTCTAAGTAACATGCATAAATGTAATCCAAACATGTGCTGTTACCACATTATAGAAGCAGCACATATTTAGTTGCAATAAAGCAGAGACAGTTGTTTCTTACTCAGAGTTTCTTGGGGGAGATACAGTTTGGAAATTGATGTGTCTAGCCGGAGGCTTCTACTGGATGAGTCTACTGGATGCTTCTCTCTCTTGAGCCTCCCCTACCATAGGTTACCCGCCCCTTTATTCTTCCATTGATTTGGGGTCATCCATTCAGTAGGCATGTGCTTGTTCTTCCACTCTACATCGCTGTAGTTATCGGGGGAAAGGATGGCCTTAACTAGGGGTCATCTTTGTGGGGGAGAGGAAGTATCGGCGTTGCACTGAATTCCTATTAAATTACCTCCTACAACTTCTTCTGCCTGTGGTGATCTCAAATGTCTGTGTTGCACCAAATTCCTATTAAATTGACTCCTATAACTTTTTCTGCCCATGGTGATCTCAAATGAAAGCCCACAATCATGGAAACATATTTCTACCAAAAGTCAGCTATTATTGTCTCTCTCTCTCTCTTTTTTTCTAAAGAAAAAGGCAAATGGTGACTTAGTCCAAAGGATTTCACAACCTCACATACAAAACCAGCCAAGTTTGAATGAAAACATTTCAGCTATGTAAGGACCTCTAATGTGTGGGCAGCCAAGTTCAGAAAGGACTCGTTCGTTATGTGGGTGAGTTACTCGAGATTCTCCCTGACTTTTCTGGAAGTCTGCAGTCTTCCCATGTGCCCCTACATTATCATCAATCTGACTCACAATTCCTTTTTAATGTGGTCACTTTTGCAACCAAATATGTTCTTATAGTGTGGTAATAGTACATGTTTGGATTACATTTATGCATGTTACTTAGACAAAATTGGAGAGTGCTATTATAAATAAAATTCCTCTGGAAGTCTGATAACTTGTATACTGTGATTTCATCATTCCGCCTACAAAATGGACACAATTCTAAAGATCTGTGACATCAAATAAGGAGTGTAAAGAAATTGCTTAGAAATTACTTGGTTAAGAACAAAGTAGCATTTAGGGATTTACTGCTATTCTTGTTATAATTTTTATTATAATTATTCTGGCTGAACTTGTCTCTTCAATCTATAAATTAGACACTGGATAAAAACAGGAAGTTCTGTACCAGTGAATGTGAAATTCAATTTCGTTACATAAGATTTAAACTACCATAAGACTTCCTTTGAAAAATAAATGAGTGTGTATTATTTCATCCAGAGGTAGCAGAAACAGAATTAGGTCTTTCATCATTTTTATATTACTAACTTTTTACTTTTTATAAGTAACATTTTATGGCAGATAAGTAGTAAATATCACTCATATAGTTTTCTTTAACAATCACATGCCTACATTAAATGAATAGAGAAAAAGATTAGGTTAAGACAATTCTTATTGGAAAAATAAAGTTTTTCCCTTCATTGTAATCATTGAGGAGTTACTATAAGAAAACAGAAAAAAATAACACCCGTAATTCAAATACCCAAAAAGCAAAAAGTTATAATGTTAGTAAATTTGTATCTGCTCTTTTCTTTATGCATGATTTTTGGGTTATGAATGTTTGCAGTTGTGCTGTATTTAAATTTTTTAATTATAATTTCACATTACAACATGACAATTTTCCATGTCTTTACTAATTCATTGTATATCATATCTTAAATGCATAATATTGCATTAAACAAATGAGTTACTTAAAAACATTAGATAACTTTCTTTTTATAAATAAAATTATATTGGACACTTTTGTGCATAAAGCTTTCTCCATATTTATGATAAATTTTCATTGGATAAATTTTCAGAAGTGAGGGTAAAATACTGGTGTTTTTTATTTTTATTTACAAGACTGTGCCTAATCTTTTGACTACCTTGGACCATATTGGAAGAATTATCTTGGGCCACACATAAAATACACTAACACTAATGATAGCTGATGAGCTAAAAAAAATTCCAAAAATATCTCATAATATTTTAAGAAAGTTTATGAATCTATGTTGAGCTTCAGTAAAGCTGTCCTGGGCCACATGTGGCCCACAGGCTGCAAGTTGGACAAGCTTGCGTTAAAGTCGATAATTATTTTTATTTAAGTAAAATCTTTATCTCTGCCATAGAGAGCACTGACTCATCTGCCCTAAGAGAAAAAAAAATTATCTCAAGGTTACAATGTATAACTTCAAAATTTCACGGGATTTCCACTTTATAAATGTCTCTAGTTTTAGGAAAACCAAATATTAATGTGGTTACACTATTCTTTTTCAAATTTAGGATTTCACTATTCAGTTTTGGAAATATCTAGGGCTAGATTCAGTGTTTAGTGTAAAGGAGGGGACTCATTAAAGATTTGAAGGAGACAATAAAAAAAATTAAAAGATATATAAATAAAGGGGGGGGGGGACCAGGATGGCTCAGTGGCTTAAGCACTCACTTTGCAGCGCTGGGGACCCAGGATCGAGTCCTGGCCCCGGCCCGTGTGGACCCATGTGCTGAACTGGGGAGTGCCCCCAGTTCAGTTCTCTCTCTGTCTTTGTATCTCTCTCTCTCTCTCTCCCTCTCTCTCAAAAACAATAAAAAAAAATTTTTTTTTAAAGATATGAAGGGGAGGAAAAAAAAGAGAGACAATTTCTCTTGGCAATATTAGAATATTATTTATGTGGCGGGACCAGAGTAATTTTATTTTGTTTTTGTGCTATTATTTATATAGTTCCCTGGGAGGGTGTGACACCAGGGTATGGGAATGTCTGCATGCACACATCTCACATCTGCTTGGCCATGTGAACAGAACTGTGCCAGGCACCCTGGATGTCAGTTTGCAGCAGAAATCATGCTGTTGAAGTTTAGTTCCTGAGCAACTATACGAGAGATTCCAGAGGGACAAATTTAAGAATGACTTAGAAATCACAGACCAGATCACACAACTGTCATTAAGCTATCATCAGTTAATAAAAAATTGGGTTTTCTTTTCAATACAAAAAAATGTTGGCTTTTTTTTTTCTTTAAAAAAAATATTGATGTTGGAGACCTTTGGAACTTTGACCCTTTTTCTGCTAACTGTTTCATTTCCTGATTCTTTTTTTTTTTTTTTTCTTGTTTGCATATAGTGGAGATTCCTAAATCAAGTTCCCAATGTGTTAAAAACAAATACACATACCCTAAAAATAGTTGAACGTCAATGTCCTGGCTCCCAGAGCCCTGCTTCTGTGAACAAAAAGGCAGTCGCCCTCCGCTCCCCCTCCCCACTCTGCTCCCACAGAAAATAAGCTGTGGAGATGTTTGTAGGAAGAAGTCCAAGAATAAGCATGAGAATACTCTGAATGAAAAGCAAATCTCCAGTAAGGATGAATACAACAGTGTCTGTAAAATGACTCTAGATGAGCTTGTTTTAAATGCAAATGCATATTTATAGCTCCACAGGGGGAAAATCATGGATAAGCCAGAATAGCAAATCTGTCACACACACAGACACAGACACACACACAGACACAGACACACACACACACACACACACACACACACACAACTTGCTTACTCCAGTCCTTCGGTGTAACACATGGCCTAACGGTAAGTAGCACACTAGGACCTTATCTGAGGCACTGAGAAAGTGCTATCAAGTACCCAGGACCCATGCTAACCACCACCAGCACCATCAGCACCCTTATGAAATGTACAGGCATTGAATAAGCACACAACACAGAGTTTTTGTGCATAATGCATGGACGAGAGGTACAGGTGCTTCTGTGAGAGCCCAGAACAAGAGAATCACACCTCATTGGGGCCAGGGCAGCCACCTGAGGAATGTATGTTTTAACTCAGACCTGGAGCTTGCTAGCAGTTAGGCAGGTGCGGAGGGCAGTGAAAGGACATTCCAGGCCCACGAAGACCCTAGGCCTGGTGTGCGGCAGGCAGGGAGGACCGTCCGGGGTGACTGAGACAGAGAGGAGAGGGGAATAAGAGGAGCTGCCCAAGATGGCAGGGGTGGTATCATGCAAAGGCCCCCAAGACTATAAGATATTTGAACGTGATCCCAGGGGCAATGGGAAGCAATTAAGTGGGTATGTGACACAAGATTTACACATGGGGCCTGAGAATATTCTGGAGTAGTTCTTTAGGTGTTTTTGTTTTTGTTTTTCTCTTCCTAGCATTTTCTCTATCTTCTTCCTTTCTAAACAGTCATCTGACTGTGCTTTGCACTATTTTAGGAGAACTGTGTTACTTGCAGGGCAGTAAGATTTCTGGCTCTTATTTGCAAATGCCTAAGCACTTAGGGGAACTTGGAGATTTTCAAAGGAAGTAGGAAGGAGTTGTTCATGAAGGCTGGAGACATAGGCTCTCCTCCAGGTTAGAAAAACACATGCCTTTGGAGCTGGGGAAGAGAAAAGAAGAGAAGAGAGTGGTTAGTAGGTCCTAGAACAGTGTGTATATGGGGACAACCATTCAGCAGAAGTGAAATCCTGGAGAGATCTTAAAAGGGAAAGAGAAATGTGTAGGGGAAGCCGGGATGGCTCAGTGGGTTAGGCGCTCACTTTGCAGCACCAGGGACCGGGAATCGAGTCCCGGCCCCGGCCCGTGCGGACCCATATGCTGAACTGGGAGCTCCCCCAGTTCAGTTCTCTCTGTGTCTCTGTCTCTGTCTCTCTGTCTCTGTCTCTCTCTCTCTCTCTCAAAAATAAATAAATAAATAAATAAATATTAAGAAAGAGAAATGTGGGGAAGCCGGGATGGCTCAGTGGGTTAAGCGCTCAGTTTGCAGCCTTGGGGACTGAGGATCGAATCCTGGCCCCGGCCGTGCCGACCCATATGCTGAACTGGGGAGTGCCCCCAGTTCAGTTCTCACTGGGGCGAGACCCCGGCCCAGCTCCTGCCCTGTGCAGCCCCGCGTCCTCCTGTGGAATGAAACTATGTGGGAAAACCAATGATGTGCAACTATGGAGACTGTTCTGGGCCCTCCTTCTCTCTGTCTCTGACTGTATCTCTCTCTCTCTCTGTCAAAAACAATAAATAAATTAAAAAAAAAAAAGAAAGAGAAATGTGGGCAATGGTCATCCCAAAGAACACCTGGTGGATGCCCCTAAAACCTTGATCACACAAATTCTGGAAGCTTGAAAATTCCAAGGAAGGAGTCAGAAAAACCGCAAGAATACTTGAGGATAGGGGATGCTGGGATACCTCAACTGTCTGAGTAGCTGCCTTGTAACTGGGAGGTCTGGGGATAGAATCCTGGCCCTCAGCCTGTGCAAACCCATATGCTGAACTGTGGTGCAACTGGTTGACTGTCAGAATGGCAGCAAAGATTCTTGCCTCCCATGAGGAAGGCACCCAGTTCAGTTCGACCTCACACAGCCCCACATCCACCTGTATAGAATGAAACCATCATAACTAATGTTATAGAACTATGGAGACTGTTCTGGGCCCTGCTCCATTCTCTCTCTCTCTCTCTCTTCTCTCTCTCTCTCTCTCTCTCTCTCTCTCTCTCTCTCTCTCTCACACACCTTTTCTCACCAATAAAATAAATCTTAAAAAAAAAAAATTGAGGATAAAGTTTCTATCTTCCTGGAAGGGAGAACCTTCTAACCTGAGAGAGGTGATCTCTGAAAATCAGTGCTGTGATATTTCTGGCACTGTCGGTGTGTGTATCATGATGACTCATACTATGTGTACATATCAAAAGGCATCGTCTGCTCCTGTGCAAAAAAAAAAAAAAGACCTGGAGAGAGGCCTGTCCTAGAGTGATAGAAATGAATGGATTTGCAAGAGATTTAAAAAATAGAAGAGCGATGACTTGGTGATTGGTCAGATGTGGTGTTGAGTGAGATGGAGGATTCAAAGATGACTCCCGGTTTTCTTGCCTGAATAATTGGGTGGGTGGTAGGATACTATGAGTTCATTTCCTGAAGTGACTGCAGGTGCAGTACAACCAAAGATGTGCTCTTGGAGATTTACTGGGATGAAAAGCAGCCGTCCTACACAAGAGGGCATAACATTTTACCAATAGCATATGAACAAACAGGTAGTAAATGCTGCCAAAGGCAAAAGCTGTAGTTATTAGCTAAGGATAGATAATCTCAGATGTCAACACATTGCTAGAGGTATCACCAATCAAAGCCCTTTCTGTTCACTATCTCAATCCCAGAAAATGAAATATTAGTGTTAAAAGATGCACCAGGAGTTCTATGGCTGGAGGGTTTCCCAAGGCAGAAATCTTTTCTCAAAAGTATGCGGCAGCAGCCTCAGCTTTGGCACTCCCAGGCCCCAGCATTTGCGATCTTTAGAACAAGATTAAATGTGGGATCCACTCCTAATTATAAGAAAGTTCTCCTTACCTTACATGAAACAGAGCTTCATTCATTTGCTGCTCCCCGTTTTGCCCTCTGGAAAAGAGCTGCATGGAAGAAGACCATTCCCTCTTTCACATTACATTTGAAAGCTGTTACCATATTTGCTTTAAGTCTTCTTTAGTTCAGGCTAAAATGATACATTTGCTTTACCTATTATTTTCAATGGACAAGTTGTAACAGAAAAAACAACTGGTACTTACTGCATGTTGTGAGTGCTGTGAAAAACAGGGATGACTTCCCCACTGTACGTAGTAGGATGTATTTGCCTGCTACCTGCTGAATGAAGAGGACTCTGAAGACCAAGAGGTGGGTGGAGGCAAACAAAGACACTAAGCACCTGGGCCACTGTACATGGAAGGGACCCTACCATGACACTTGCATTAGACTGTGATGTAAGAAATAACCTTTCTTGTGTTGAGTCATTAAGAATTTGAAGTTTATCTATGACAGCAACCTGAGTTGCCTTAATTACTACAGATACTGGTACTGGAAGTCAGATGCTGGCATAACAACAGCCTACGATATGCGACAATGGCTTAGCAGCCAGTTCTAGGAGTTCTAGAAGTAGTAGGAAGGGTCATGTTGGCTACCAGCTGGCTTTATCATGATACTATAGGAAAGAGATGAGCTCAGAAAAGAACTGGCCAATTTTCAAGCATGGTTAGAAGGAACAGAGAAAGTCCAAGGACCAAAGATCTTACAAGGTTGGAAAGGTCAGTTGCTTACAGACCCTGACGAGTAAGAGATGAAAGTGAATACTTTGGTCATCATGGCCCAATAAGACTTCTCAGCTGAACAAAGTGACTCAGTCCTGGAGCAAAAACCCTATTAAAGGGACATCACCCCACATATCATGACCTCAATAAAGCTGCCCTTTAGTTGAGAAAGAGAGAGGAATGAAGTCAAGAACCAAACTGGAGGTCTCCTGCATGGGAAGCACACCCCAGTTCAGCATATGGGCCCACGCGGGATGGGGCCGGGGCCGGGATTCGCTCCTCAGTCCCCGGGGCTGCAAAGTGAGTCCTCAACCCACTGAGCCATCCTGGCTTCCTTCCTAAATTTCTGAGAACATTCTATTGCCAAAGAAACCCTGAGCCTCGACCAAAAACAAAACAAAAACTCTTTTGACTATTTAAATATCCTTCAGCCTCCTGAACTTACACCATCAGGACACAGAACAGTCTTCAAGGGAGACTCCTCCATGTCCACTTTAGGTGTGCTTGTGGAAGATAACAAACAAGGAAAATTTCAGAGGGTGGAGCCAGAGTGCTCAGGTGGAGAACAACAGACAGAGGGTTTCTTGTAGAGAGCAGAACCATGGTAAGACTCTTCTGCATCTGATAGAAAGGATTTTATATCACCAGAGATCCTGGGCTTTGAGCTAGAAACAGTAACAGGACGGGGCCTGGAGTTGTCTCCTTGGGAAAGACGTGAGTGTGGAGGAAGAAGCAAGTGGGCAACTGGTGATTAGAATCCTGGACTGTGGCAGGGATGGCTGCATGATTCTTAAAAACTTATTTTGTTTCCTCTTGGGCACAGAGTATACTTCCCAGAATCCCCTGCGTTTAGATGTGGCCACAAGTTTGAATTCTTGGCAATGCAATGTGTGTGGAAATGATTTATGTCCCTTACCTGCTGAAGAGGTGGGTTAAAAAAGTTTAAATATTACAAAGTATCTTGAGACATTAGATTACAAAGAGGTATCTGCATTCCCATGTTCATGCAGCATTATTCATAATAGCCAAGATATGGAGACAACCTAAAATTCTACCTATGGATCAATGGATAAATAAGATATGAGATATATATGGTTTTTTTAACATATCATATGTATTATATATAATGAAATATTATTCAGCAATTACAAATAAAGAAATCCTACCATTTGTGATGAAATATATGGATTTCAAGTGCATTATGCTAAGTGAGATAAGTCAGACAGAAAACAAAAAGTACTGTAAGGTATCACTTTTGTGTGGAATCTAAAAAGCTGAACTTGCAAAAACAGACAGAAGAGGTGTGGTTGCCAGGGGTTGAGGTGCAGAGGAAATTGAGAGATGTTGGTCAAAGGCTACAAGGCTACAAGCGTCCAGTTATAAAATAAATAAATATTGGAGATCTAATGTAAAAAAAAAGTCTTTCTCCTCATTTACAAGTATAGCTAAGGGTGTCTCAAAATTCATGCAAGATTTGAATTTTGCTTCATTTGTGAGGTAAAGTGTTGCCAATGGAAAAAAAAAGACAACGTGACAGCTGACAGTTCAGGGTTATTAAAAATGGAGCACCACACGAAAGAACAATGCGTTTTCATTGTTGAGCAATAAAAATTTACAATTTTTAATTATAAACCTGTGTTTTCTATTAAAATTACTTCTTGCATGAATTTTGGGACACTCTTTATAAGACAGAAGGATCTTGGACCCCAGAATGACCTCATGGAAGGCCATCTAATGGCAATACCCAAACTGGACTGCAATATGGGCAAGATATACACTTTCATTGCATTAGGTCCCTAAAAACTCAGAGTCTTTTCTGTTAGTAGGTCTTACCTTAGTAGGCCTAATAATATTATACTTTAATAGCAGTAGATCTTACCTTAACAAATACAATGCATTGCTTCACTTAATATCCATTTTATAACTGAAGAAATTCGAGAAGTTAAAAAATTTGTTCAGGATGACTCATTAAGAGGTGCTTTTCATACTAGAACCTAATCTTGTTCCAAAGCCCATGCTTTTAATCAACGTGCCATACTGTTTCCCAAAAGACCAGGCTTCTAGATCCTGTACCCCAGGCTCTCCCTCCTCTGGGTGTTCTTACTCATAGTTTGTTCACATTTTTCAGAATTATTTATGTAATGAGTTAGGAGTGATGCGATTTAAATGACTTCTCTTCTGGAATCATCACCTATGAAAGCAGCCCAGGAACTCTCCAGTTACATTAGTGGCCAAGTCCTATCCTAGGACCATTGACTTTAATCAACCAGCAGTTACAGGTCTTCTCACCACTGCCAAGCCCCTTGACCAACTGGAACTTGAATAATTATTTTTAGTCTAAGAGCAGATTTTATAATCAGCTCTGTTTAATTTCTTCTTGATAATTGCAGCCCAGTGTTCTAGCATGTCCACTCTTTTCTTGAATCATCCAGATGATTATCCTATCTGAGACTGTGCCACACTGGGATGGGATCTGCTTCATGGCATGAGCAGTATCTTTGGGTTCCTACTCTGACCAGTAAGGATCCATGCTAAGGACTTTATGTGCAGTCTTCATTTAATCTTTTCCTCAGGCCCACTTTACAGATGAGAAAAGTAAGTGTTAAGAATGTTAATTCCTTGACACATGAATGAAATGAAATTCTATGTGAGCAAAAAATACTATTTATTTTCCAACTTAACATTTTGTGAGTGTAATATCCAGTATTGGATTCACATGACATGTAAACTTTGATTCCAAATCTGGCATATTCAGTAGTGTAAATTGCACACACTCCAGCTGTCCTTTGTATTTCATCAGTGACTCTTCTAAGGAGACATCTTCATCCACAGTGCATAATTGTTCAAAATTATTATTCAAATAGTCAACTACATTTTTCACTTTTCATATTCTGTCTTCTTTACATACAGTTTCATTATCCACAAAGTGAAGAAAATGTGATATAGCCAAGAAATGTTTGTGAGGCATAGTTGTTGAAAATATTGGTGTCTCTAATATTGCTCTTTTTGACCAGTACATATCTACTTTAGAGTTTTATACTTGCAACATTATGATACATAATGCAAGGCATGCTTTCATCTCATTAATTGTTACTAGAAACCACTCCTCATCCTTTTTCAAGTTCTGGTCCTTTATCTTTTGACTTGCATATCTATTTGTTTCTATGGTTATCATTTCAAAAAAGTCATCACTTAGCACTTGTTTCAAAACACAAAGAGGTATAGGATTAGCTCTTACTATTCCCAAAACTAAAGTACTTATACCAGCCATTTGGGTAAATGGTTCTATATTTGGAATATTTTCTTCTTCTTCCCAATTTTATTCTTCATCTCCGGGATCACAGTCATCACTGCTTAATATAGATATAGGTCTTTCACATTTACGAACATTACATTGCACAGGGCCACCTTCACTGAAATTTAAATTTTCTGTTGAAAAGTCAGCCATACAAACTTGTTGAATATTGGTCTCACTGTTTTCACTTGAATACCCCATTTGACTTTCAGTGTCTCTTTCATACAAATTCAAAACAGACAAAAAAAAAATGTAGTGTGTGTGTGTGTGTGTGTGTGTGTGTGTGTGTGTGTGTGTGTGAGAGAGAGAGAGAGGTGGGGGGAGAGAGAAGGGGTGAGGGCCCAGAGCAATCTCCATAGTTGTACATCATTATTTGTGACATGGTTTCATTCTACACGGGTGGGTGTGGGGACATGCAGGGCAGGAACGGAACCAGGGGCCTTCCACTTGGGAGGTCAGAACCATCACCGCTGAGCTATCCTGGTGGTTACCATTGCGCCACAGTTCAGCATATGGGTTTGCATGAACTGGGGTCAGGATTTGATCCCTGGACCTCAAGGTTGCAAGGCAAGTGCTCAACTTGATAAGCTATCCTGGCATCTCTTAAAACAGACATCTTAAAGGGATTATTTCTATAGTTCACACTTTTGCACTGAATATATATAAAAATTGCATTATAGCTGCACTCAAGGCAAATTAAATCTGTGAGCATCTCAGAGACATCAATGTTTACAATGGCTTAAGAAAAACATGACATTTCCAAGACATCTTTCAAGGTGTTAAGATTACACAGTTAGTAAGTGGAGCCCATCGTTGGCCTTAATCACTGAGTGATCTGAATTAGTAGTTAATCAAATATAACCACTTTTTTTCCCTTAAAGTAGAAGAGAACTCATATTTACTAAGCACATACTTCATGCAATGTGCTTTACTCACCCCATCTCAATCCTCACAACCATCCTTTGGCACTGTGAAACTTGGAGAAAATAATTTAAAGAGATTTTAAGCATGAAGCTATATTGTTTTGGGAGGGTCCTTATGTAGTAAAAGAGTCTATATAAATAGATAGTGGAAACACATTGAACTTACCAATGAGCTACCTTGAGTCCAAACTATCTGGGCTGGGAGTCTATAAAAGTAGAGAGCTTCTTTTCTATGGACACTGCCTAGTACAAAGTAAGTGCTCAACACTGTTTGTTAAAATGAGAAAGTGAAGTAGACCTTAGTGGGCAGATACGAAGGTGGGCTGATAAATTTTGCCTCCATTGTAATATTATTTTTTGTTACATTAGTCATATCTGAATATAACCAGTTCTGTGTAGTCCATGGTATTTCCCCTCCATTATTCTTGACCTTGCACACACAGATGCTTACATTTTCTTACCTAGTGCACACTGAAATGGAAGAGTGTTCAGATGTTTGGTTCAAACAATGTGCTGTTATTGAATGCCTTTCTCCCCTCCCCCTCCCACTCCCCCTCCTCCTCCTCCTCTTCTTCTTCTTCTTAGATTTATCCATTTGTCCTTGACAGACAGAGAGAGACAGAGAGAAGGGGGAGGGCCCAGAGTAGTCTCCACAGTTGCATGTCATCAGTTCTCGACATGGTTTCATTCCACACAGGTGGGCAGGGGCAGCGCAGAGCGGAAACTGGGCTAGGGGTCTCCTGTGAGGGGGCCATGCCCCCTTGAGCCAGGGGCTGAACCATGGGGTGAGAACTGAACTGGGGGCCTCCTGCATAAGAAGCATACACCAGTTCAGCATATGGGTCTACACGCGCTCAGGCTGGGACTCAATCCTTGGTCCCCAGGGCTGCAAAGTGAGTACTTAACCTGCTGAGCCTTCCCAGCTTCCCTTGAATTCTTAATAGTGAAAAAATTCCTCCAATTGAAATTCACAGATGAATGCAAGCCGTTTATGGTGATAAGTGTGTTGATGTGAGTACAGTAAGATGCTGGGTAAGGTGGTTCAAAGATAGAGAAGTGGAGCAAGCAGATTTGAGTGATAAACCATGAAGTGAAAGGCCTGTGACTGCAAGTGATCAGCTTCATCAAGATTGTGTTGAGAAAGTGATCCATGGAAATCATCACATCAAACAAAAGGAAATTGTTGGTAAATTAGGAATTTCTGCAGAGATAATGAGATATATTATTAGTGTTCTTGGATTCTGCAAAGTTCATGCCAGTTGGGTACCGCACATGGTGTCTGATGAAAAGAAGCTGAAAGAGCTTGCATTTCTAGGGATCTCCTTGAACATTTTGAAAAAGAAGGTGAGGACTTCTTAAAGAAGATCATTACAGTTGAGGAAACTTGGGTCCATCATTATGACCCTGAGAACAAAAGGTAGTCAGTCCACAGAATACCGCCATAAGGGCTCACCTCAGCCAAAAAAAATCAAAACTCAGGCCTAAGCTGGGAAGATCACGTTAACTATTTTTTGGTCTGAACACTCTTTCATTTCAATTTGCACTGGGTGGAAAATGTAAGCATGTGTGTGCGCTAGGTCAAGAATAATAGAGGGGAGTTACCATGTGACTACACAGAACCAGTTACATCCAGATATGTCTAATGTAACAACAACAAAAAAACATTACAGGAGAGGTAAAATTTATCAGCCCAACCTCACATAAAACTCTACATGAGACAAAAGCTTTACTCAGACAAATATTTATCAGACAGCTACCATATATGAGTTATTTTGGGGGTACCCAGGCTTAGGTCTGGATAAATAATCCAAATAAACACACAGAGAGATGTACACACAGGGAGATACATACCAGCAATACACAGATATTGACTATCCCACTAGTTGCCTTGGGTGTTGTAGAACTGAGTTATAACCTGGCCAGCAGCATTGTGAAGTAGATATGTGAACTACAGTTCTAGAAGCCCTGCATTTAAACCCAATACAAATATCCAGACTCAGCACAGTGTTGGGTATTGATTCTCTTAAATCAACATTGGCAGATGTTCCATTGAATTGGAATGATTTAAGCATAACCATACTAGGGAGTGGATACACAGATAATTCAGCCAGCTTTTCTCAATTCCATGGAAGTTGTGGGCTCTCCAATATTCCCCTGAAATAGGCACTAGGTCATGGATGCCACATACACCAGGTATAGGTAATGGATGCCATATTCACTGCTTGACTTTCCTAAGTGACAGTCCTTGTTCATAGGAATTTTTCTCATTCTTGTTTCTGCCTAAGTCGTTTCTTGTTCCTCTTCAATTCCTGCTTCCTCTCACTCCTACTTCCATTCTAGTTCCTTCTTTCTGAATCTGTTTCTCCTTCCTTTCTCCCTCCTCCTCTCCCTTCCCCTTCCTCCCTTTCTTCCTCCCCTCTTCCCTTCCTTTTTCTATATTTTATTTTTTGGCCTTTATACTCTACTCTGTCATACTATTTTTCATTCGTATCTCTCTAGAGGACAGTGAAATTGGAGGCTCTGAAGAGGAGTTAGGTAGCTCCTTGTCCTTACTTTGGAGGCTGAGATTAAAGCTGGAGAGGACCAGTTAGAAAGCAATTCTAGGAGCAGCCATTCACAGCCTATGTCATACTTCCTGCTCACAAATCTACCAGCTGAGCTATTCACATGCTGTCATTTCAGGCAAAATTGTTTATACATCACATAATGCTAGTCTATGTTGTGTCTGTTAGAGCCCTGGCGAGGAGTCTCTCCTGGATTGGACAGTTGGACTCAGGCACATGGTCAACACAAAACATGAGAGATCCATATTTGGGCATGAGTATGCCTTACACACTAATGGGCTTTGGCACAACCATGGCTCTGCAACTCCAGCCCACAGATCAAGTCACACATCAGGGAAAATCAAAACAGAATTATGTTGGCCACTTTTTCAGAAAAAGAATTTTTGCATAGACATAGGAGGCATTTTGAGTTAAAGTCTGTGAAACCTTGGTTTTCGTGTTCACATAAGCATCTGCGCATGGCCAAATGTTATCAGTGTTCTATTTTATAAAACTTTTTCCCAGGCACAGAAGAAGGCTTAGAGCATGAATTCAGAGGCAGCACATGATCAAATGCTACTTTTTTCCTAAAGAGCTTTGAGATCACTGGATAAACATCTATCTGTCTAGGATACTTTGCACATGTTCCTGCTCTGGGTGGGGAATGAACAGGGTCAGGCTGTGATCCTTGCAAGTAGAAGGAGAAAACACTAAGTCTCAAGATAGATTACTGGCTCCCCAGTATCAGGGGCTTGACCTCCCACAGACTCTGAAACTTGAAATTTCCCTTTTTCAGAGGCATCCTCCATGATTCCTCTTTATGAACTCAAAATCTCAATTACAACGGTTAACTCTTTGTTCGCCTAGTTCTCTTTCTTTCAGGCCTTAGCTAGCTTGACCCTTTCTCCTTCACTTTCAACATTTCTGAACTCTAATTGTCTTTCAATTCCGAGGGCACATGTTACTTCCAAATGGAATCACTCACTTCTCTCTCCAACCTTGTAGCACACTTATACCTCTTTGAAGATGCTTGTCATCTTCACTGTGTGTCCAATTGTAATCTAAGAGAATTCTAGTGTCACTAGAGGGAGTGCTAGACAAAAAGAACAGAAAGTTCCAGGACTGTTGGGTGAGTTTAATTCCAGAGATAGAAGTTGGTGTTTCTTGGTTCTCCCAATGCCTCCACTCCCTTCTAGCATCTACCCTGCACTATTCTTCTCTAAAACACACACTTTTTTCCCTCTTAATGTTTTGGAAGAAGGAGAGACACACATCTGAACTGAAAAGGAAAAATAAATAAATAAAAAATAATAGCAGCAGTTCAGTAATGAAGCTGCAAGAGAGTTTTCTTCTTACCATATGCTCAGCCTAAGGGCTTGCCTAGTGGCTAATTTAGAAAATTAGATGATCAAGGCCACTGATGAGGAAGAGAAGTACAGATCTTAGATGAGACCAACATGGAGCCTTTAGGCATTCCAGGCTACCTAGAAAACTGGAGGCATGGCTACCAAGCCATTAGCTGTAGTCAATATTATCTGAGGTCTGGAATGAGAATTCAGAACAGGGAGACTCCCCTTTCCCTCCCCAGAGACGGGAATAATGCTGCTGGACAATTAAAAGTTCAAGACCGCTGGCTTCTCGTGTAATTCAAAGACTTGATATCTAGCTCTTACCCACACATATGTCCTGATGGTTAACTCATTTCTTTTCCCAGTGCTAAAAGTATACTTAAGACACGAGGGCCTAGGGAAGAGAGGGAATAGTACTTATGCAGGTCCAGTGCAATACGGAAGTAGTCTGGCCTTTGCCTGATTCCTGGGAGGGCACCTCTAAACCCTTGGATTTTCCTGACTGACAGGAATAGCTTTGTTATCTGTGGCAGGCTCCTCAAGAACACACCCAAATTTATGCCAATGAGATGATGCAGAATGGGGCTGGTGATGCCAGAAAGACCAACTACGTGATTCAAGGGTCTGAGCTTTGAGCCATGTGATGTCAGCCCTGCCAATGAGAACATGGACTGAAAATCGAGCCGTGTGGCTAATGGTTCATTGTCATGCCTACATAATGAAAGCCCAATAAAAACTCTGGACAGCCAAGTTGGGGAGAGCTGGTTGTCACACCTTGATGTTGCAGAGAGCGGTGCTCATGGAGAACACAGACACTTTGCATTTGGGAACCTCCCAGACCTCACCCTGTGTATCTTTTCTTTTCTTTTTTTTTAATTGTTAAATTTATTGGGGTTACAATGATTGATATCAATTACATAGTTTCCAGGTGTACAATTCTACATTACATTGTCTATACATCCCATTATGTGCTCACCACCCAGAATCAGCTCACTTTCCATTACCATATATTTGATTCCCTTTCCCTACTCCCCCCACTCTGTATCTTTTCTTTTGAATGGTTCTAATTTGTATCCTTTCACTATTACAACAACTGTAATCATAAGTAAAGCACTTTCCTGAGTTCTGTGAGTTATTCTAGCAAATTATCAAATCTGAGGGGTTGAGGGAACCGTCCAGTTGGTCAGAAGTGCAGGTGGCGTGGGGACCCCAAGTTTGCAGCTGGTGTCCACTAAAGTGAGGGTGGTCTTGCAGAGAATTATGAAGTCTAACTCCGGGTGGCTAATGTCAGGAGTCATTGCAGCAGGATAGTAGATACCCACGGGACAAGATTTGGAACAGAAATCTACTACCGGTATTCCTAAATCTAGACACTTGATTTTTCTTTAAACAAATCAGAACCCAAATAAGAACTCAATGTTTACATATGCCAAAGGCGGAGCCGTGTCTGAAACAGCCTTGTGGTTCCTTACAGAACCAGTGGAAAATCTCAATTTGTGTTTGTTGAATGAAGTAAAGAACTATGACTAATTCTGTTACTTTCACTAATGCTAGTGCCATTAAAGTTTTGTACAAAACCATGCCTTCTATGCCTAGGTTAAAAAGAGAAGTGGAAGTATATGCATCAAAACATTAACAGTAGTTATTTCCAAAAAAAAGAATTGGAATTTCCCAATATATAGATTACTCTTTGCTTGCTGATGTGTTTACATTATGTTTTACTTTAATGGCATTAAACAAGGTTAGTTGTGGTGGGGAGGGGAGTGGCAAATGTCTGGGAATAAAAAGATATTTTCCAAAGGCTAAATAAGACAGTGGGCTCTTCCTAACACTGCCTATGTCTAACTTGCGCAATAAAAATTTTCTCCTGTTGGTGTCATTTTGGCTCTATGATCTTGGACAAGTCACTTCACCTTAAATTCATCATCTGTGAAATTGGGGCTTAAACAAGATGATTGCTGATATTTCTTTCTACCCTAAAATTCTAAGTGCATATCTAAAGGCTTAGGTTTATGTGCCTGTATCTCCAAAACATCCACAGATGTTGGAGGTGAGGGAGAGGAATTTCTGAATAGGTGAGCCCCACTAGGGGAATATTTGCATAAAGCTGATTTAGCAAGTGAAAAATGTACTGTGACAGATTAATGCTGGGAGGCTTGATCTGCTCAGTATCTGGCCCACACAGCCTAGTCTGATCAGATCTTCAAAGTCATATGGTCCCTATTTGGTTTTACAATAAATAACTTAGACTTATGAGTTAGACATCAATTAATGAAATCATCTGGCCCAGAGGAGAGCAATCCTCCCAGACAGTCACCTTACAGGAGTAGACCATTCACTAGGTTTGCCAAGCCTGGGGCTTTCAGTCCCTCCGGTGACAGAAATTGTAGAATTTCTCCCAATATCTGCTGATCTTTGCTCTGAAATATACCAATGGTTGTGATGGAGGTCGAAGAGGATTGGCTCCTACAGACTTTACTGAACAAAAGGCAATTCTAATTCTAGTCAGGGGTTGGACTCAGTACTGGGTAGTACACGGGGTCCATAGGTTAAGGACAAGAAACTGCTCATAAAACTATGCTTCTTTAATTTGTTTATATCCATCTAGAAAGGATATAGGAAGGACTCCAGGTAGAATTGTTTTGGAAAGAGTTAAAGCAGCATCTTGAGGCATCGTGTTTCTTGTTGAGAAAGAAAACATTGATGTGTTCATATATATTGAGAACGAAACCCACCACGGGCCCTCAATAAATATCAAGCAATCAATCAATTCTCCAGCCACAGAGAAGCTTCCTGTTCCAAACATGTAGTCATGGAAGGAAGCTTGGCCCAAGACCTATCTCTCTTTTCCAAATGACGTGGCTCCAAACTCCAGGAAAAGTTCTTGGTGGCGTTTTTCCCTTCATCCCACAGAAACTGACGGCACAAGCCCGGGCCACCTTGGCAATCGTGATTCCAGATCAAGACACCGAAGCGTGAGGTTCTGCCACACGCCAATCAAACTTTCACAAGTCACACAAAGAGGATCTTAAATAAACACCAGGAAGGTGATTGGAAGAGGCTTGACCTGTTCTCAGAAATGCTCTAAGAAGTAAACACTGACGTGATTTTGAAAATGGAAATCTATTGTATGGAATTCTTTCACTCTGAAAGCCCTTGCTGGAAGATAGCCATAAACTGCATTTATCTGAGTCAATTTTACATCAATAAGTATGCTTCAAAGATGACATTCCACATCTTTTATTTAGTGACACGTACCGGTATATTATAAATTTCACCTCTAAGTGTTGGGAAAGAACATTAAAAATCCACTGTCGTGGTTGACAAGCTACTAACAATTTTTATACATTGCTATTGCAAAAATTATTACCCCTGTAGATTGAGCATTTGGACTTACCCCCTTTTTGTAATACTGAGATCTCACCAAATGTGAAATCAGCTCTGAGGGGTTCACATTTTACAATGCCCTTTAAAATGACGCCTGTTTTAATGGTTCCTTGGGCACATATGAGTTGCAAGACTGTTTCAGCTGTGATTTTATAGACCTTTTGATGGACTATTTGTCTTTGGCTTTTGGAAAAGGGCATTAAAGTTATGTGATCCTGTGTGTTTTCTATTTAATAGTCATGTATCAAATCTCTATATACTTCTTAGTGTGGTGGGACAATATTTTGATATATTAACTATGTGAGGGTATTTTTTTTTTCCTTTGCATATTTTTAGCCCTATGACCCTATAAGCATCTCCTATTAGGACCATCAGCCAGTGGTCTGCACTGGAGGGCAATTTGAAAGGGGGTATGTGAACAAAGTGGCAAGTTATGAGTTTTTAAACTCAAAAGCTGCTTATCCTTGAATATGACAGAAGTGATAGCAATCAGACCGAACTAATCTGTCTGGGGCTCTATTTCTCACTCGCATCCAAAATTGTGATCCTTAGAGCTGGTGGGAAGAAGAAAGAGCTGAAAGCTTTGTGAGTGGCCATAAGGTGGAGATGGATACTTTGCCAGGCTGGAGAATGGGGGGTCAGGTATAAAGTACAGGGCCTGGTTTCCATTGTGGGTACTGAGAAGTAGCCAAGCCCCCACAGAATTCCTCTTGTCACCATGCCTCTGAAAAGCAAGTTAGATGGGATGCAGCAATCAGTGTGAATGAGAGAGGGAAGAGAAAGAAAGTGTTCTGGTCTTGAAGCCAGGGCATGCAGCCACTGCAGAAGGAGAATGTTCTGGTGCTTCTAGCCAGAGGATCCATGATGCATCATTCATTGTAGCAGATGCCAACTTGAAGAAGTGAAGACCAGTGAACATCCAAAATACATGGTACATCTTAGCAGAAGCTAGAAAATACAGATCTAGAGAGGTCCAAGGACCTCCCACCTGCCCAATATTTCACTCTCTAACCCCAGCTCAGATACCATGTTGCTAAGGAGGACTCTCTCAAATCACCCCAGTTGCCTGATTCCTAAGAGCCCCCAAACTCATCCCAGATGCCTTGTTGCTAAGAAAGGCCCCTGAACCCCTTAGCCCTGGGGAGAAGTGGGTAGTGGGAACTCTCCAATTTGTGGCCAGTTGGTCAGCAGAGCATGTGGCCTGGGGACCCTGATTTTGGAGCTGGTCTAACCTTAACATTACTGTTCAAATTTTAGAATTGGATGGATTGTACTTTGGCTGTCTGATGAGGAGAGAAATAAAATCTAAGGAATGGAGCCCAGATTCTTACAAGTTTGTTGCCTGAGAATTATACCTCTTTCATCAGTGCAGTGTGAAGCAAGCAACTCTCCTTATTGTGCACATGCACAAACCACATACTGAGTAAAAAACAAAGAGGCAAACTAGGACTGAGAAAGGTAAAAAAAATCAAGCATTTGCCTGGGGAGCTGGAAGTCACTAGAAGGCTGGGGTTCTAGTCTCAGCCCCACGACTCACTAGCCATGTAAAATTAGGAGCGCCAGCCCGGCTTTCTGAGACTCTGTTTTCTCATTCATAAGATTGGAATGTTGCTGCTTAACCTTGCAATGACTTGCACAGGGTCATGGTGAAGTTCCAATAAGAAAAAGTATGGGAATGCTCTTCTTAAGTATTTTAACTATTATTTTTTTGAACAACAGATACATGGAGAGGGCAGTTGAGAGACAACAAGAACACTGGGTGGTATAAACTCAGGTTATCCAGATTGTCTGTCCTCACTTGTGATTTCAACTAATTCTGCTTACCTGGCTGAGTAGGAGAATGGTTAGAGGTCTATTTTCAGCACTACGATTTTAATCACATCTAAATCCAGTAAGTGTGGAAGGCACAATGTCTTCCTACCTCACCTTCCCCCTAAATGCTGGGGAAAACCCCTCGAAATTCGTATTAATTGATTATATTTGGTCCAAACATGTGTTTGTTTGTCATTTACAGGGCTGATTTTTGACTCTATCAAATTAGTCCTTCTTATCAAAAGAATGTATGATGACTAACCTAAGTAAAAAACGTCAATCCTCTTATGCTTTGTCTCAAGGAAAGTAAATCAGAGGCCAGGAACCTAAGGGATACTGCAAAGAAATGGCACCATAAAAACTAGGACTGAGTGACAATAAACAAACTCTGGGAGTGGTGGTATGTGAATTACAAGAGAATTATTCAAGACTGGCTTCAAGGCCTGTATGGCCCCCACACAAACACTCAATGGGCCATAAATACACAGGTTTAACTTACAATACTACAGCCATATACACTCAGGCAGAGTCTGTCTTTAGGAAATATTATTAAATTGTTTTTAACATATGTAACCTTTATTATATACTGTATTTTATTATATAATAAAAGTTTTATACATACTTAATATGCATTACAAAGGGTTTTAAAGAATGACTAGACTCCATATTTTTCTTGCCTTAAATACTGACTTTGGAATCAAATCTCCATATAAAATGAAAATTCATTATATATCTTAATTGTTAAGTATTGCTAAGTGAAATGAAATTTAAATATGAAAGAATCACACAACTTTCTAAGGCAAAGTCATCTTATCCATATTTACCTGCCTTTGGAGAGGTAAACTAATTCTAAATTTATTTGGCAGTGATTATCCATTCTAGATTTACAGACCTTTTGATGAAATTTGTACCTCCTTTGCTAACCTGTTGATTTCACTCATAGCTAACCCAATTCCAGGGCTAAAACGATATTTTCAAAATCCATAGGAACGTGGCTTCCAGAGGTGCTGGCCTCACAGTGGAACAAAATGGAAGATGAGTAAGGCATTCCACGTACACCCCGGGCCTCCTATGGGGCAGAGACATCTGACATGAAAACCAATTTATCTTAATCACATCCCACATTAGCAAGACACACATGCAAGCCTCAGGAAGGTATAATGCATGCAGAAAGTGAAAACAAAAACAAAAACAAAACAAAAATCATCTTAAATGTTTTCTTTGCTTCTGCCAACAGTCTCTGGGGATCCAAATTAATTTTTTTTTTTTTTTTTTGGTGAGAAGAATTTGCAAACACAGTAAGGAAATCTTTATTGCCATTTTCAATACACACAATTGTGATGAAATTGTTTTCCTGATACCTGTCTGGCTCCTTCTAAACACCAGCAAATTCTGAAATGAGAAAGTTCCAGGTCACTCCTCGCCTAGGAGAGACCCAAGAGAATGGAATGTCCATACTTCTCACAGCCCTGGGGGGTGGTGCACCAAGTAACTTTCCTACTAAATACAAGGGAGGCAAGTGGAAAATGATGCAGCTGCCAGCGTTGATTCTGTACCTAACATCATCCTCATTCATAGCAAAACCATGCCCAGAAGCTTCATCTCCAGAAATGCTGGGGCCATAATTGTTACCAGCTGTGTCCCCCTTAGGAACAGCTTGTTGCAAATACCTCAACAATGCCTCCATGCGGACTAGGTTTTTAAAATAATCGCCTACTGCCTCTTGGCCTTTTGGTAAAGATCAAGTGTAGAACAACTAGCTAAAACACAAATTTGCACTTTTTCCTCTGGAGCCATAGGTGTTCCAAGGGGCACAGAGGAGGCTCACGGGTCCCCTCTAGCTAAACTTCTCCACTTTTATTTGCTTTATACATTGAGATTTTGTTTTAGATTTCATGTTTTAAACGTTCTATGGTTAAAAGAAAAAAAAAAAAAGCTTAGAAATTTTGGATCTAAAGTGCAGTTCTAACTAGTAATTTTTTCTTCTTCACTTGGCCCCTAAGTGATACCCCCAGTGATGAGTTTCAGAGGTTGATGATGCATGGAGTTAGAGAGTACATCCTTGAATCAATTTTTAATGGAAACCTTTTGACTTAATTGAATACTGTCTGGGCCTTGAATTATGAGAGAACAAACCAGAAACACCTGTGTGGCCAGGCATTACTTCGATGTGTGTCATTTCTCCATTGACACGGATCATTCTGGCCAAATCCTATAAACCAGTGACTTCCACGTGCTCTTCTACATCATTTTCTTAACTTTCGATTTGAATTTCCCTCTAATAAAATGTCTTGGCAACATGCAAAGTTAGCCGCCTTCTGCTTTCCAATCCAAGAACTTCCTAGCCTTCTCCCCTTACTGCTCAGGCGTAGTGGTTAGAGACCTCTTTGTCAGCCTGTTGTAGTTGGTGAATTAGAGATGTGAGAGCAATCCTCACACTTTCTTCAGCTAAGAGTAAAACTCAACTGTCTTTCCAAATTCAGAGTGCAGTTCCATAGTTTTGGATTTTCCCTGGCAGCTTCTAATACATAGTTCTTTGCACATGAAGAGTCACGTTCAATGTTGGGACTTATTGTTCAATTGTGTGGATTCCTTAAGAGGTGGTAAGCTTGATACTTGTTTTGCAGGGAGAGCTTCATTTGTAAGAGACCAGTTGTCACGAAGCAAATGCTCTTAGGCTTTCATGATGGACATGTGTACATCCTTTGCAGTTCAGTCTCTTATAAGATCTGCCCACCAGTCCCTTTCAAGAATATTCCATGCCGACTCCTGAGCACCTGGGAAAAGAGCCATCTATAACTTCCACACCAGGCCATTCTGAAGTGGAAACTGTGGTCAGGCAGAAAAGGAGGGTTGCCTCCTTATCACAAAGTTTCCTTTGATAGAATCAAGCACACTTGACTGGTTGATGAACCTGAGGCCTACCAGGGCCACCCTCAGTACAATGTGGCATTGCTGCCTGCTTTCTGAGGAGTGGCTGTCCGAGAGAACCTCAAAAAGCTGGAGCTTACAACGTCCCAGCAGCATTTCTCAAGGACGCTGCCAGCTACAGCATTGCTTAGGGCCCCTCACACGGCAAGGGCCACGCAAGACAGGCCTCTGCTATAGCAAAGTCCCAGAGGATTGAAAAGGCCCACAAGACCCAGGTTCCTGACCCCGGTGAAGATGGAGCCGCCCAAGCTGTTTCCACCCATCAAGCCAAACCCAGAAAAAGTTTGGCTGGATGTGGTATTGAGTTTTCCTGTTGGCTTCTCAGGGCGAACCCCTGACCAAACATGATGCCCACCACTGCTTGGGATTTTGCAAGTTTATAATCCATATAGAAGAAACATTGTTATGTAAACCTTGCCAAGACTATAGGCCTTTTAAATTCCCCACTAAGAAGCTGAAGAAATTTATGACAGTGTTGCTAGATGGGGAGGCCAAGTAAACTCACAATGTTGATCTTAGGTCTGTTTAAATTTCTCTTGCCTTCTGGCACTTTAAGCAGGAGTGGAAAGAAATCATTTACTCATAGGTGCATTAAGCATTTGGAAACACAAGGGGACCGGGGAAGAGCATTAGAAACATAATTGATGTGACATGTGGGGTCCTGGCCTGTGGAGGGCAGGATTTCACGCAAACACTGTAGCCATTCCTGTCACAGGTGGCACAGAAACTTGGAACAGTACCTCCGTGCAATACAGTGAATTACAACAAGGCTCAGTTTTTCTACCAGCGAAGTCTTGGTAATTAACCAGCCCTCCTCTTGTGCCCCCCATAAAAGGACACACTGCTTGGAAACAGAGTTAGTCATCATATAAGGAAGATCCAGTTGGTCCCAAAGTATAGGGACATGGCTTTTAAATGCGGGTTTTCTCTGCTCCTTTGTAATTAGCTCTGGGTCCCCTTCTGCTTTTTGTGTCTATAAGGACTACAGGATCAGCAACAAGAGTCACCCAATTTCAGATGATTTTAGGACTGTAGTTGGAAGAGAATCAGTTAAACCCTAAAAAGAAAAATCAAGGGGAAGCCATGATGGCTCAATGGGTTAAGCCAGGATTCCCAACCCCATGCCCATGGGCGCCATGGCGCCCGCGGCCCGATTTGTGTGCGCCCGCCATTATTTGACTGCATCAGAAGATTTTCATAAACACTAAGTAAAACTATCATTTATTTTTATACATTTGTTAGAATTTTAAAATATTGTTTGAGTATCTACACAGGTTTATTATATTCGTTGGTATGTGTGCGATATCGTATGTGTAAGTTTTTCCCTAGCTTTCGCCTTTGTACATGTCACGTCTTGTGTAGCCGCTGCCTCTTTAAACTCTCCTCCCCCCAACCGGGAGACGCGAAGCTGCCATTTTGATTGCGGTTGCTGGACTGATCGGGTCGTGACGGTTAGCTAGGATCACAGTGTTTTGATAGATTCGATTTTAAATGAACTAAAAGTGAGGTAGGTCATCTATTATTATGGTGGCAACTTGATATGATATTATAGTTCTATAACTATTTTTATTTTTATTTTTTTAGTCCTAAAATGAGTGGACCAAATAAGAGAAAACAAACCTATAATTTTAACACAGACTGGGAAAAATCATATTGTTTCATTCATTTAAAAGGTAAATGCATTTGCCTGTTGTGTGGCAGTAGTATTACAGTGCCGAAAAAACATAATGTTGAATGTCATTTTCAGACAAGTCATACCACTTTTGATACGAATTATCCACTTAAACCTGAAGTAAGAAAGGAAAAAATAAATCAACTAAAATGAAGTTGAACTACTCAACAGACTGTTTTCACTAGACATGTGGAAAAATCTAAAAAGGCAACCATTGCTTCTTTCAAAATTTCTCACATGCTCGCAAAGAAGAAAAAACCTTTCCAGGACGGTGAATTGTTAAAAGAAGCATTTCTGACTGCTGCTGATTGTTTGCTTGAGGAATATTCTCACAAGCGTGAGATTATGTCGGTGATACAAGACCTACAGTTGTCAAATAACACAGTCACAAGAAGAACACACGCAATTTCAAAAGACTTGCAAAGTCAGTTAAAGACTGACTTGGAAATATGTGACTGCTTCTCTCTGCAATTGGACGAGTCAACAGATATATCAGACACCGTACGGTTGGCAGTTATGGTGAGAATGGTATTTAGTAACTTCACAGTAAAAGAGGAGCTGTTGCAAATATTACCAATGAAAGGACAGATGAGAGCTGAGGATATTTATAAAACTTTCAGAACATACGCCAGGTCGATAAACATGCCTTTGCATAAGTTGTCTGCGATGACTACCGATGGGGCACCAGCAATGGTTGGTAAAAACAAAGAATTTATTGCCCTTTGCAGGAAAGATGAATCATCTTTAAACTTTATGTCCTACCACTGTACTATCCATCAGGAAGCTTTGTGTTGTAAAATACTGCCCTTTGAACATGTTATGAAAATAGTCACAAAGATAATCAACTCTATTCGATCAGCTCCATTGCAACACCGACTTTTCAAGGCCCTGTTAGAAGATACTGATGATAAAAAACATGATCTCATCCTGCATACTGAAGTACATTGGCTCAGTAAAGGTAAAGTTCTTACAAGATTTGTGAACTTAATTGAAGAAATAAAAACATTTATACATGATAAAAATGAAAATTAGGATGAACTAACAGACTCTTGCTGGCTGGTGGATTTGGGTTTTCTTGCTGACACCATGAAAAAATTAGATTCTTTCAATTTGGAGTTGCAGGGAAAAGACAAAAATATAGCTGGAATGATAAGATCTGTAAACACATTTAAAGCAAAATTGACTTTGTTGATATCACATCTGCATATCAAGTCTCTCGTGCACTTCCCATATATGAGGAAAATGCTAGGTAACAATGAATTAAACGTGTCATTATTTATTGAGACCCTGCAAGTGCTTCAAAAACAGTTTGAAGAGAGATTTCTGCAGTTTACAAATATTGAGCCAATTGTCTCCTTC
>PVKE010016115.1:0-32462 GCA_004027555.1 Craseonycteris thonglongyai
TGTTTTTTTTGGTTTTTCTTTTAATTAATTAATTTATTTTGACAGAGAGAGAGATACAGAGACAGAGACAGAGAGAGAACTGAACTGGGGGAGCTCCCAGTTCAGCATATGGTTCCGCACGGTCTGGGGCCGGGATTCGATCCTCGGTCCCCAGCGCTGCAAAGTGAGTGCTTAACCCACTGAGCCATCCCAGCTTCCCCTAGAGAAAATTATTTTCTAACCACTCTTTACACTGAAATTTTAAATTATTAACTTCATTTGCTACTTCGATTACCAAAATTTTGTCACCTTCAATAAGTTTTATAGCATTTTGAAAAAGAGCTGCTTGATTGTGTACAAACTCTAGCCAAAGTTTTAAAGATTCTTTTCTTTCTTTTTTTTTTTTTTTTAATCTTTTTTCAGGAGGAACTGGGGGTGGGAAAGATCCACCGGGAACCGCTGGCTCGGCCGGACTGCCGCCGGGTTGAATCCTCTGGGCGGACTGCGCGGACCCCACCCGTTTACCACTTAACGGTTTCACGCCCTCTTGCACTCTGTCTTCAAAGTTCTTTTCAACTTTCCCTTATGGTACTTGTTGACTATCGGTCTCGTGCCGGTATTTAGCCTTAGATGGAGTTTACCACCCACTTTGGGCTGTATTCCCAAGCAACCCGACTCCGGGAAGACCTGGGCCCAGTGCGCCGGGGGCCGCTACCAGCCTCACACCGTCCACGAGCTGGGCCTCAATCAGAAGGACTTTGGCCCCCCACGAGCGGCACTGGGGAGTGGGTCTTCCATACGCCACATGTCCCGCACCAAAGATTCTTTTTCAAAAAAACTCTTCTAAAATTCTAGGACATTTATCCTGTGATAGAAAGTAGGATTTCAAAGGATCGTATATTTTCAAAATTCTTTCAACAGCTGGCAAAAGAGCTAACCATCGTATTTTACTGTATCCAAGTATTTTCTGATATTCGACTTCCACAGTTTCACAAAATTCTTTAAGCATTTCAACGCGCACAGTGTATATATAGAAATAAGAATATATTTTAATAACAATATTTTCCACATCTACGGGCAACAAGTCAGCAGCTGTTTGAATGGCATTATGTAATATGTGGGCTGCACAACCAACACCAATAATGATTTGATTAAGGTTTTTGTTTAATTTATAAAAAATATTATTTGTACCTCTTCTCGCTTTTCCTCCAAAATTTCCGTTCGTGTTTTCTGCACAATATGCAATCATTCTATGTTTAAAATTTTTTTTTTCCAAAATATTAATAATGGAACTGAAAATTATTTCAGAAGTTTCGCCGGGCAAAGAAACAAAATCTTAAATTCTAATTTTTATTCCCATTTTCGAATCAAAAATCTAATAATGGTTGGAAATAACTTTATATCCTTATGATTAGATGCATCAGAATATATGGATATAAAATTAATTTTTTCTAGATTTTTGTTTAATTCTGAAAATGCATATGGGGAAAGCACATTACACACAATTGCCTCAGATTTTGTTCTAGCACAGGCAAATATTTTGTTGAATAACTTTTTGACAACTTGTGATGTACAGTCCATAAATCTGAAGGAATGATTGTGATTAATAGCATGAAAAGACATACCAAGTCCTTCTGCTAATGCTAATTTCTTTTTTTCGTCTCCGTAAGTTTTTTTCCGAAAAAATTCCTTTTGGAGGAAGATGCAGCAGTATTTAAATATCTTTTATGTTTTTGTGTCTCCAAGTGCTTTGAAATATCATTCTTCCCGCCGTGCGAAATAGAAAATTCACCATTACATTTCTCACATTTTACCATGTAATCGCTTTTGGTTTTTTTAATAAAAGGTAATTCACTTCTTAGATTATCGTTGAATTTGCATCCTCTTTTCTTACTCATTATGTTTAAAAAACTAAAAAAAATAATTTAAAATTATATTATAGATTATTATATACATATTTCTTAAAAACACAGTAAGTAGGTACATAATGACATGAACATATTTTATTGTTAGTTTATAAATTAAATTAATTTGATTGTTATAAAGTAACTATATTTTAAATATTATTTTAATTGTAATCCTATATTTCTTTCTAAATAATAAGAGTACTAACGTATTATTTTTCCTCTGAATTTGCCGTAAGTCGTAAGTGTCACTTTCAAGGCTGGCGCTAGACTTTTTGCTGCCACTATAAAATATGAATAATATGAGTACTGTCTGCTAAATTAAATTTATGAAATAAATACATAAATTACTTACCTAAATTATCTGAATAGCTGATTTGTTGACATCACTTATTTAACTAGCACTAGCACACAGTACGATGTGTATCTTCTGAGAGACAGTTACAAAATGTTTTCGTCGTTGCCAATGCCAAAAAATACCATTGTTCATTAAGTCCAAATAATGGTGGTCGAATCCTAACAACTGATCAACAATGAAAACTTTGATAAACAGTTCTTGATAATGAGTTCTCAACAATTATTTGTTATTATTAAAGTTTAACATTATAAAATTAACAAAAATAATATAAAACTCATTACCCTGGCGAAATAGCCACATGGCCGCCAAAAACCGTATATTCCCTTCCTGTTCTCCCGCCATTCCCTAGCTTGTCATGCATTCTTTCCAAAAATCGGGACTTTTTTAAAACGCCGCGGGACGTGGGACAAATTGTTAAAAATCAGGACTATCCCGCCAAAAGCGGGACGTCTGGTCACCTTGTGTATGTCTCTGCTGTGTATTATGATGTAGTAAGAGCTCAGTTGAGGGAGCACGAGTTTTTGGGAGAGGGTTGAGGGAAGCAGTCAGTTTTTGTGTCCTGGGTTTGCACTTCAGGTTGTTGGCCTAGCTGGTATAAGATAGAGCAGTGAAGGTGTGGACGGGGTTGGAGGAGTGTGGATAGGAGCTGGGGTGGGCCTGAGACACAATAGCCCATTTCTCTGTCAGCAGGGGGGCTGGCTGGTCAATGTTGAGGAGGCATGCAGCTCAGTCTTTCTCCCCTCTGTGTGGCTACTTTCTCTTTAGCAGCTTGTTTTCAGCAGTCATGCAGTTTCTGTGAACCAGTGACTAGGTGTGCTGAGCTGCAGCTGATGGGTTGGCTGGGTCCCTCTCATTCCTCTGCTCTGGTTGTGGTGCTCTTCTTACTTCAAGAGCCCTGGCTTGAAAAGCCACTCCCTAACAGTGACTCTATTCAGCTTAGATGTGCAGTTTGTATAAGCCAGTGACTAGGCACAACTAGCTGTGGCAGCGGGGTGGTGCCCTGCTCTCTCACCACCAGGGAAGTTCAGCCTCCCCTGCTCTGTGGTCCCTATTTCACCTCAGGCACCATGATCTGAGTGGGGCATAGCACGCTGCTCCTTGATTTCGGATGTTAAATTGTCCACAATCTCATGGGACTTCTACTCTCCTTGGGTCTCGATTTCCAGCCCCCCCAGGATCTAGCTCCACTTTGACTGTAGTCTCTCATTCCCCTTTCTTTTCTGCCAGCCCCGGGTCGTATTCCACATCCCCATCCCCGTACTGCTCCTTCCCCTTTCCTCTCCCATTCGCCCCTTTTTCCTCTAACCTTCAGCTGTTGTTCTGCACTACATGATTCTCTCAGTTGAGGGTGTTTCAGGGTTTCCCCCGTGGATTCCCCTTTGTTCAAAAGTCCCTTCCCAGGTACGTATCGGGGTTCTCCTCTCATGCCGCCATCTTTTTTCTCTCCTGTTATTTTTTTTAAAGATTTATTTTAATTCTTCTGACAGAGACAGAGAGAGACAGAAACAGAGAGACAGAGAGAAGGTGGAGGACCCAGAGGAGTCTCCACAGCTGTACATTATCAGTCCTTGACATGGCCTCGGTCCACACAGGTGGGCAGGGCCATGCAGGGCAGAAACTGGGCTTGGGGTCTTCCCGCTTGGGAAACACACCCCAGTTCAGAATATGCACAGGCCAGGGTTGGAATTCGATCCTTGGTTTCTGGGGCTGCAAAGTGAGTGCTTAACCTGCTGAGCCATTTAGGCTTTCCCATCATTTCTTATTTTATTCAATGGGTTATAGTCCATTACCATTATTTATTTTGATGCTTAATTTGTTTTGAGATCTGGCCTGCAAGGCTGTTGTATCATGTTAACATTACTCACATCATTTTATTGAGCAGTTCATGCCTTTCTGGCACAGCAAGATGTTCTAGGCTTACCTTATATCTTCTTTTCCCCAGGTCTGGAACCAACCATTTCTTCAAGGAGCTTTTGGCATTCTTTCTAGGTCCTTTCAGTGGTAGGGTTAGGAAACATGTGTTTTAGAAATAAATTTATAATTATACCTCAAATTCTAATCTTGCCCCACAAGATTCTTTGTGACTTTCCCATTAAAATATTTACTTTTCAAAATCATTAAAATAGTTACTTATTTGCTCAGTCCTATAGTATATACAAACTAGTTTTAGAATTGCTATATTCATGCTGTGAAACATAAACCTATTAAGATGAGTTCAAGATTTGTATGCATTATTTTGTCTTTAAATGTATGTGCATAATCAAAGTATTCTGTTTGTTTGTTTATTTATTTATTTATTGTTTTTGACAGAGAGAGAGAGAAAGAGATATACAGAGACAGAGAGAGAACTGAACTGGGGGCACTCCCCAGTTCAGCACATGGGTCCGCATGGTCCAGGGCTGGGATTCGATCCTGGGTCCCTGGGGCTGCAAAGCGAGTGCTTAACCCACTGAGCCATCCCGGCTTCCCCAAAGTATTCTGTTTAAAAGTTACTTGGAATATATTTTCTCCTGCCCCCACCCCCTGAGTGAATGTTATTCATTTGAAATATTGTTGAATCTAATTGCTTCTCTGAATTGAGTTTGAATTTTTCCCATTATTCTTGCTGACTTATTTTTTCCCTCTGAATATGTAAAATATTAACATGATTAAAAAATTAGGGGATGCTGGGATAGCTCAGCAGGTTGAGTGCTTGCCTTGCAACCGTGAGGTTTAGGGATCAAATTTCAGCTCTGTGCAAAACCATGTGCTGAACTGTACTGCAGCTGCTAACTACTTGGATGCCTCAGCAGCAAAAGTGCCATTTCATCAGTTCTATTGTACCATTCTAGTGTTTCTTTTTTCCAAGATAGAAGAAGAAAATGGAACTTTCTAAGAGTTTAGCATGGTCCCTGCACAAGGATGGCATGCAGTCTTCTCTGTTTAATTCCAATTTTAGTGTATGTGCTGCTGACGTGAGTACTTGATATGCTTTTAGCAGTAGCTTGAAGTCAGGGTAGGTTGATGTAAGAGTAGGGGAGTGTGGTAGGGATTCACACAAGGTAAGGAGAAAGAATTCCATGATTAGGAAGGCAGTATAGTGTGATGCATAGGAGCATGGGCTTTAGAATCAGACAGGCATGCAAATACTTAGTTACTTGCTGTGTGACCTTGGACAGATCATTAAACCTCTTTATGCCTTCTCTCAAATGGGAATATTAGCACCTGATATTTAGGATTATTTGAGTATAAAATGATGATACATTTGAAATGTTTTACAGTATGCTAATTGATAGCTAATAATACCTTAATAATAGCAGTAATAAAATCATCACATAATTAGGAGATGAGATAAATGACAGAAATGTATTTATTAGTACTGCTTGTTTCTAGCAGAGGAAACTCTTCATGAGAAAAGACAACAGACTTACATTTATAATTTTAGTACTGAAGTTTCAACATTTCTCAGGAAAAAGTACATAAATAATCAGAAAATTTAGAGTATACTTAAATAACAAAATCTATAATTTTCTATAACAATTTAACATCAGGGTTGACAATATTTTTTATAAAGTGCTAGATAGTAAATATTTAGACTTAGTTATAATTTAGGGTCATACAATTTCTGTTGCAACTACTCAACTCAGCCATTGTAGCATGGAAACAGTTATATATAGTACTTAAATGATGAGCATAGATGTCTTTCAGTGAAATCTTATTTATGGATGCTATAATTTGAATTTACTATAATTTTTTCACATGTCACAATTATTCTCCCCCCATCAACCATTTAAATATAAAAATCACTCAGTACTCACAGGGCATATAAAAAGAAGTGGCTGTATGAGCCCCTTTTTGCTGATCCCTAGTTTAAGAGAAGACACCCACACTTTGATTCAGAATAAAAATAAGGGCTTATGCCATGTAATTAAGAAATGAGGCTAATTTGACTTAAAAAACTAAATTCATATTTAATTCAGTAACTTATAAATAACTACAAACCTGTTATTCTCAAAATATCCTTTTGTAGAAATCTTTATGATTTGGGGGTACTTTTACTTTAGTAGAACTAAGTTAATCACATTTTAATGTGATATTTATTCTGAGAAATATGGTGCTTATATAGATGTATTTCTAGCACAGTCATTGCTTAATAATCCAGAATTGATCATCTGCAAGGTTGGAAATTTAGAAGTCCAAGGAGGCAGAGGATTCTTGGATTGAAAGCTAGGGTCTGTGAGAAGAGCTATGTAAAGCCAGAATAGAAGTGACTTGACAAAGTAAATAAGGATTGAGCTCTGGAGGCCATGCTATAGATGAAGAACAGCTTTAGTAAAAGTAAGCAAAAGTAAAATGGAAAGGTGGTTGGTTGTCAAAAAAGAAAAAAAAAAAGATTTCAGAATTCAAAGGTGATAGATCATTTTCTTCTCCAGCTTTATTGAGATATAATTGACATATAACATTGACATGTCATGTTTATTAAACTTAATTTACATGTAAATTTTTTGTGAAGATTTATTGTTTTTGACAGAGACAGAGAGACAGAGACAGAGAAAGAGAGAATGGGGAGGGCCCAGAGCAGTCTCCATAGTTGTACGTCATCTCTTTTTGACATGGTATTTGTTTTTAAAGATTTATTTTATTGTTTTTGTCAGAGAGAGAGACAGAGAGAGACAGAGAGACAGAGACAGAGACAGAGAGAAAGGCGAGGGCCCAGAGCAGTCTCTATAGTTGAACGCCAACAGCTTTCGACATGGTTTTGTTCCACACAGGTTAGTGGGGGCTGTGCAGGGCTGGAACTAGGCTGGGGGCCTCCTGCATTTGGTGGCACACCTCCTTGAGCCGGGGATCAAATGTCGGGGGGAGTGAGAACTGAACTGGGGCCCTCCCACATGGGAAGCACACACTCCAGTTTAGCATATGGTTCTGTGTTGGCCAGCGTCGGGATTTGATCCTCAGTTCCTGGGGCTGCAAAGTGAGTGCTCCCTCAACATGGTTTCATTCTGCACAGGTGGGTGGGGGCTGCTCAGGGCTGGAACCAGGCCAGGGGCCTCCATCATGGGAGGCAGGCCCCTGTGATCTGGGGCCTGAGCCGGGGGCTTCCCACGTGGGTAGCTTGCCCCAGTGAAAACTAAACTGAGTTCACACCCCAGTTCAGCATGTGGGTTTGCATGGGCTGGGGCTGGGATTTGATCCTTGGTTCCCGGGGCTGCAAAATGAGCACTTAACCTGCTGAACCATCCCAGCTTCCCGAACATGTAAGTTGAAGGTGTACAGTGTGTTGATTTAATACACTTGCATATTGTAAAATGATTACCAAAGTGATAGGTCATTTTAGACAGCTATACTCCCAAACTGCTCTTTTATTTGATTTCTTTAGCCATTTGATCTTGGGTCAGTTAGATCCATATGATTCTGAGCATTCTGTGGAAAGACCATGAACTTTTATCATTATACCACCTGTATTTGAAACCTAGTTCTGTTGTTTACTACTTGTATTATCTTGGTTAAGCTATGTCTTACTGTGTTTTGATTTGCTTATTCACTAATGAAATACTAATAAATATACTCCTACAAGGCTTGTTATGAGGACTAAATGATATAATTAATTGTTATATGAATGTTATTTTGTTACTATGAACAAAGTTTGAGGACAGCGTCAAGAGAGCAGCACAAATCTCAAAGCTGCTTACCCTGGAGGTGGGGCATCCTGCTCAAGCAACCTTGAATCCTAATGTTTAAAACTTTGAGGATAGTGGTATGCTAACCTAGAGTTCTGCTGATATCTGTGATGAGAAGATAGAGTTCTGTAAATATATGAGATGAAATAATGGAAAATATTATAATAATGATGTGAAATGGTTGGGAACCTTTAAGTTTAATAATGTTGTAAATTCTATTTTTCAAAAATACTTGATGTCTTTTTTGCCTTTTTCATCATCAAGCTCCAAGGTCAGAGGAAAGTTCTAAGTGTTAAGAATGTTATTGATTCAGTAAATATAAATAAAGAATTAATGCCTCTTCTTTTTCTTCCTAGTCTTTTGTACCTGAGTAGCAACTTTAGTAATATTATTAATCTATATCAAGTTATGGTATGATTATCAAAGTATATTAGATTTTAGAAATTTGTCTCATTTGCTACCTCATTCTTTATCTATTTAGGAAGCTGAGGCTCAGGTAACCCACAAAAATGTAATTGATATCTCTCCCTTTGTTCTATATCACCTTGTGATGTTCTTCAGATTTCTTAGGTTGATTTTTCTGTGTCTTCATCACAGATCCTTACCTGCTGCCCTTGATGATTACGTACACTTTAACCTTTCTCTTGCCTATCTGGATTCTCACCTTACTGTCCACTGACTTCTGGTAACTGCCTGTATTCCCTCTGTCTGTGTACTCTTCTGGTGACTTCTGTGGCTACTCACAGGCCCAGAAGACCCCAGATTCCTGTTACTCTGTCCTTTAATTTACTTGTAAGATTTATACATGTCTTTAAGATCTTTCATTTAATTAATTTTATAAATGCTTATTTTAAATAAAATTATAACAAGTCAAACTAAAAATAATCTGTGAAACTAAAATTTGTATGGTATAGTTGATCAAAGAAAAAAATGGGTTCAGAATGTATTAAGAAGTAACTTAGAATAAAAACTAAGGAAAAAGTCATGGATACAGATTTTCACATTTTCTAATGGCTTAAGAATGGTTAGGTGACAGAATATTTTGTATATATTTTTTCCTTTGTTTCTTTGGATTTTAGTGTTCTGTTTAATCTTGCCTATATTTCTATAAATGGTGTGTTGTGTTGACCCTTGTTTGTTTCGGTAGCTTATAAGGCTAATATAGATGTATAATAAAACAATGCCAGTAAATTTCTGGTTTCTTTGCTTTAAATATTTATAATGATAAATAATAAGCTCCGTTTGAAATGACATTATTGTGTCATCAACATAAAGCATATTAATAGTTATTATTACAATGAACATAGAAGTGCGATGAAAAAAAAACCTGTTACGAGTATTGGCAGGTTAGAAATAAAATTTAAAAATGAATTTATTTTTAATCATTTACAATTTTTTTTCTTATGGTAATATTATAGCGATGTTGGGATATATGAGGTCAGTATTTCTCTTAACTCAAGGACACAATGATCAATCAGCCTCCTGATTCAAAAGATGTTATTCTTCCACCTGGCAAGAGGGGGGAATACTCATGCTTTTATTACATAATAACAGCAGTCCCTGATATTTCTACTCTATCATTCCCATGAAGGATTTGTGAAACCTGAGGCAGATTGTGGCCTTCAATATTGTTACTTTTCTTGCTTCTGTGGAGAAACTTGTATATCATTTGCAGGGTTGTTACCTGTGCTGTATTCTTTTTTGGTTTTATTATTTATTTATTTATATGTATTTATTGGGCTGACATCGGTTAGTAAAATTATATAGATTCCAGGTGCACAATTTTACAATGCATTATTAATGTGTTGCCTTGTGCCCTCGCCACCCAGAGTCAGTTTTCTTTTGTCACCATATATTTGAAATCTCCTCACTCCTCCACCACCCACCTCCACTCTTATCCTCTGTTTATCACTAAACTATTGTCTGTGTCCATGAGTTTTTATTTCTTTTTTTGTCTTGTTTCTTTGTTGTTTTCAGTTTTATATCCCACATACGAGTGAAGTTATATGGTTAACTTTTTTGTCTGACTTATTTCTTATCATGATGATCTCAAGTTCCATCTGTGTTGTTGCAAATGGCAGTATTTCATCTTTTCTAATGGCTGAGTAATATTCTGTTATGTATATGTACCACATCTCCTTTATATAATCATCTATCAGAGGACATTTTGATTGTTTCACTGTCTTGGCCAGCATTACCAAGGCTGCAATGAACATTGGGGTACATAACCTATTTTTCTGTGTATAAGATGCCCCCATGTATAAGACAACCCATACTTTTCTAACCCGACGTTAAGAAATCAATGGGGAAGCCGGGATAGCTCAGTGGGTTAAGCGCTCACTTTGCAGCGCTGGGGACCAGGGATCGAATCCCGGCCCCGGCCCGTGCTGAACCGGGAGCTCCCCCAGTTCAGTTCTCTGTCTCTGTCTCTGTATCTCTCTCTCTCTCTCCCTCTGTCCAAAATAAAATAAAATAAATTAAAAAAAAAGTAATTTAAAAAAAGAAATCATTACATGGGTTATGCCCATGTATAAGACGACTCTCAATTTTTGATCTAATGATTTTAGACAAACGTATTATCTTATATGATGTCTGACAATTTGGTTCATGAACTCATCCTAGAAAAATTGCTACATACTTCATTGCTAAATATCACTATTGTCACCTTCAAAGTATTCCCCTTGGGAAACTATGCATCAATGCCAGCACCTTCAAAACAATTCTGGAATTTTTTCTGGAATGGCCATTAGAGCTGTTACATATTACCCTTGATGTCCTGACTGTCATCAAAATGTTTTCCTTTCAATATTTCCTTTATCTTTGGGTAAAGAAAAAGGTCATTGGGGGCCAGATCAGGAGAGTAGGGAGGGTGTTCTACTACCATTATTTGTTTACTGACTTAAAACTTCTTTATAGACAGTGCCATGTGAGCTGGTACATTGTCGTGATGCAAGAGCCTTGAGTTGTTGGTGAAAAGTTCAGGTCATTTTTGTCTTTTTCACAGATCCTTTTTTGCACTTCCAAATAGTCAACTTGGTTGACTTTTTGTCCAGTTGGTACAAAGTCATAATGAATGATCCCTCTGATATCAAAAACGTTAGCAACATCATTTTGACTCTTGATTTGGATTGATGGAACTTTTTTGGCTGTGGAGAACTGGCTGACTTCAATTGTGTACATTGACGCTTTGTTTCAGGATCGGATTGGCACACCCATATTTCATCACCAGTAATAACACGTCCCAAAACATTGTCTTACTTGTCCAAAACTTCAAACTGTCTTTGCTTTTTGCTTCATTGGTGAGCTGCGTTGGGACCATTATTGTGCACACCTCTCTCATGTCAAGATTTTTACTTAAGATTTTCTTAACTGTTTCTGCTTACTTGGTCTGCTATGCTTCTCACAGTCAGCTGACAGTTTTGACATACAATTCAATAAATTTTTGCAATGTTTTTGTCAGTTCCGCTCATTACTGGCTGCCCTTACCTCCATTCACCAGTGATGCTTTCTCTCCCCTCCGAAAAATGTTTAATCCATTTGTAGTGTGTTGTTGTTGTTTTTTAAATGGTGTTATTCCCATGAACTTGGACTAACATGTCCTGATTTCACTACCACTCTTGCCAAGTTTAATGAGAAATTTAATGTTTGCTCATTGTTCTAATTCAAGCTTTGGCATTCTTGTGATGGCTCACAAGAACACACAACAATGATAATGAATGCCACTCAGGAAGACACCACCACAGGTCGACATGAACACAACTGTGAGACACCAATATATACCAAGGTTATGAACACTTACCAAGTTGTTTGTGTAGTACTGCCAGCATAAGTGCATGGTGGCAAGTTCATGAATTAATTGTCAGACCTCATACATGGAGAAATATAGTATATCTTTGCAAACAAAAGTTTTCATATTTTTTGGGTAGATACCCAGAGAGGTGTTTCTGGTTCATATGGTAATTCTATTAATATCTTGAGGGAACTTCATACTGTTTTTCATAGCGACTATACCAATTTATGTTCCCACCAGCAGTGTATGAGCCTCTTCTCCACAGCCTCTCCAACACTTGTATTTGTCTTATTGATTACAGCCATTCTAACAGGTGTGAGGTGGTATCTTATGGTTTTGATATGGATTTCCCTAATAACTAGTAAAGTTGAGCATTTTTTTCATACATCTCTTGGTCATGTCCATGTCTTCTATGGAGAAGTGTCTGTTCAGGTTCTCTGCCCATGTTTGAATTAGATTTTTGTTGTTGTTGTTGTTATTGAGTTTAATGAATTTTTTTTCTATGTTGGATACTCACCCCTTATTGGAGGCGTTGTTTGCAAATATTTTCTCCCATTCAGTTGGTTGCGTCTTTATTTTCTTGATGCTTCTTTCGCTGAGCAGAAGTTTTTTAGTTGAATTTGGTTCCATTCATTTATTTTTGCTTTTATTCCCCTTGTCTTTGAGGTCAAATTTATAAATATCTCCTACTGTGTTTTCTTCTATGCAATTTATTGTTTCAGGTCTTATGTGGTGGTCTCTGATCCATTTTGAGTACAGATTAAATACAAATTCAATCGTATGCATGTGACTTTCCAATTTTCCCAGCACCATTTATTGAAGAGGTTTTCTTTTCTTCGTTGTGTATTTGTCAAAAATTTTTTGTCCATATATTTGTGGGTTTATTTCTGGGTTTTTGATTCTGTTCCATTGGTTCGTATGTTTGTTTTTCTGCCAATACCACACTATTTTGATTATTGAGGCTTTGTAGTATAAATGGAAGTTGGGAGTGTGATGCCTTCAGCCTTGTTCTTTTTCTTGTAGGATTGCTTTGGCAATTTGGGGTCTGTTGTGATTCTATACAAATCTAATGATTTTTAAAAATCTATTTCTTGAAAAAATGTCTATGGGAATTGCATTAAATCTGTATATTGCTTTGGGTAATATGGCCATTTTATCTATGTTGATTCTTCCAATCCATGAACACGGAATATCTTTCCATTTCTTTATATCTTTTTCAATTTCTTTTAATATTGTCTTATAGTGTTTAGTGTATAAGCTCTTCACATCATTTGTTAAGTTTATTCCTAGATATTTTATTCTTTTTGTTGCGATTATGAAAAGTATTGTTTCCTTAATTTCTTTTACTGAGGTTTCATTTTAGTGTATAGGAATGCAATAGATTTTTGTGCATTGATTTTGTATCCTGTATTCTACTGTATTCATTTATTGTTTCTAATAGTTTTTTAGTTGAGACTACAGGATTTTTTTTATAAAAAGAATCATGCCATCTGCAAAAAGTGACAATTTAACTTCTTCATTTCCAATTTAAATACCTTTTATTTATTTCTCTTGCCTGATTGCTTTGGCTAGAACTTCCCATAATATGTCGAATAGCAGTTGTGACAGTGGACATCCCTGTCTTATTCCTGATTTTAGAATAAAAGGTTTCAATTCTTCACCATTAAATACGATATTAGCTGAGGATTTGTCATACATGGCTTTTATTACATTGAAGTCTTTCCTTCTATACCCACTTTATTAAGTGTTTTGATCATAAATGGATGTTGTCTCTTGTCAAATGCTTTTTTATGCATCAATTGGTATAATCATATAATTTTTATCTTTAATTTTGTTTATGTGGTATATCACATTGAACAATTTGCATATGTTGAACCATCTTTGTGCCTCTGGAATAAATCCTACTTGATTGTGATATATAGTCTTTTTTAATGCATTATTATATTTGCTAGTATTTTGTTTAGGATTTCTGCATCTCTGTTCATCAGAGATATTGGTCTGTAGTTTTCTTTTTTTGCATTATACTTTCCAGGTTTTGGTATCAGTGTAATGTTGGTCACATAAAATGATTTGGGAAGTATTACTTCTTCAATTTTTTGAAAGAGTTTGAGAAAAACAGGTATTAAATCATCTTTTAATATTTGATAGAATTAACTAGTGAAGGTGTCTGCTCCTGGACGTTTGCTTTTGGAGAGGTTTTGGTGAGTGTTTCAATTTTATTTATTTATTTATTTATTTTACTGTTGTTTGGCCTTTGTAGATTACCTAGTTCTTTTTGGTTTAGTCTAGGTAAGCTATATATTTCTAGAAAATTGGCCGTGTCTTCTAGGTTATTGTATTTGATGTCATATAGCCCTTCATAGTACTCTCATATGACCCCTTGTATTTCTGTGGTATCAGTTGTAATCTCTCCTCTTTCATTTCTTATTTTGATTATTTGTGTGTTTTCTTTTTTTCCTTTAGTGAGCCTACCTAGGGGGTTTGCCAATTTTATTAGTTATTTTTTAAAAAACAGCTTTTTGTTACATTATTTTTTGTTTTTCTTTTTTTTTGTTGTTGTCTATTTCATTTAGTTCTGTTCTAATTATTTTCTTCCTTCTGCTGACTTTGGGTTTTATTTGTTCCTTTTTTTCTAGTTCTTTAAGATGTACTGTCAGGTTGTTTATTTGGGATTTTTTTTGTTTCTTGAGATAGGCTGGTATTGATATAAATTTCCCTCTTAATACTTCCACTGCTTCGAAATAAAATTGATATGATGTGTTTTTATTTTCATTTGTTTCTCTGTATTTTTTGATCTCTTTAAATTTCTTTTTTGATCCAGTCACATTTTTAATAGCATGTTATTTAATCTCCACATATATGTTTTTTTTTCCCTGCTTTTCCCCTCCAAGATTTATTTTTCTTATTTTTGGCAGAGAGAGAGAGAGAGAAGAGGGAGGGCCCAGAGCAGTCTCCATAGCTGCTCATCATCAGTAAAAGTCTGTATCATTTCCATCATTCTGTCTTTTTTTATTGTTTTTTGACAGAGAGAGAGAGAGAGACAGAGAGAGACAGAGAGAAGAGGGAGGGCCCAGAGCAGTCTCCATAGTTGACAACATGTTTTCCATATAGTTTCACTCCACAGGTGGGTGTGGGCTGTGCAGGGCAGGAACTGGGCCAGGAGCCTCCTGCATGGGCCCTGGTAAGAACTGAATTGGGGGCACACCCCAGTTCAGCATATGAGTCTGCATGGGCCGGGCCCGGGATTAGATCCTCGGGCTCCGAGGCTGCAAAGCAAGTACTCGGCCTGCTGAGCCATCCCAGCTTCCCCAAATTCTGTCTTTGATATAAAATTTTTTTTCCTTCATTTGGTCAGTTCTTATTCCTAAGCTAACTATTTCATTCTTTGTCTTTTTTATTGAGTTTTTCTCCAGAATTTATATTTGTTTTTTTTGTTAAAATTTTAATCTCATCATTAGAAAAAGAAAAAAAGAAATGGTTAGTAAATATATATATAAAAAGAGGGAGACATCAAGATAGCAGCATAAGAGGAGCAGAAACATCTCTTTAAAAGACAACAATTTAAACAACTAAAATCCAACCATAGAATCCCTAAGCAACACAAAGCTTTGGCTGAGGGAACCACTCATCACAAAAAATACCCAAAGGCATTAAAAGGGAGACGAGTGAGAGAGAAAGAAAGAAAGGGAGCACTGCAGAGCACAACCTGGAGACCTACCTGCTGACTGACCCAGAGGCTGACAAAGAGACCAGCAGAGGAGAGACTGACTGAGGTGGGAGCATGGAGGGTGTGGGTCCCAGTGCAGAATGACTCTGGGTGGGTTGGAGGCCTTGAAAGAACAAAGGTAGAGATGCAGGCAGCCAGAATGTGGGTTGGACAGAAAAAGGGGGCATGGCTGACTGTAGTGAGAGGCCCCAGTAGGAAAGTGGGGGGAGGAGCTGTGGCATGGCAAGGGCAGCCATTGCATGGTGCAGGAGACCAGAGCGAGGCACCAGCAGCCACCAGAGATTGGCATGGGTGACTGGAATGAGGGTCCAGCTTCCAGTGCTTGGGTTGGGTGACGAGTTGGGGGCCCATGGAATGTAAGGCCTGTAACTGGAGCCAGAGTTGGGCCTTCCGGTGGCTGGAGTGCCATCATGGTGAGTGTGCCAGGGGCTAAAGCACAGAGTGGCCTTTGATGACCAGCACCCCCAACCAGAGCAGTGTGTGACCTTGAACTCAAAGCCTGGCTGCTGCCTCTTGCTATCTCTGAGGGCTCACCCCACAGGCCTCACTCACAGCCTGTCTTCAGTGAGCTGCTTCTGAGAAGCTGCCATTACCCTGTGATGCACACAGACCTGCACATTTCCCAACAAACCCCACACCCATACCTCCCCCTGAAGCCAGCAGAGGGAAACTGCCATTATCCTTTGATGTAAACAGACCTGTGCCTTTCCCAACAAGCCCTGCCCCCACATTTTCCACTGAAGGCAGCAGAGGGATCTAGGAAAACTGACTCACAAGTGTGGCAGCTTCTGACTGCAGTGGGATCTTGGAGTCATAGAATACCATCACCCACCATATCTCCCCAAAGAGGGGGTGTACAGAGACCAGGGCAACTGAGTCAAAGAGAGGCCCACCTCCTAGGAAGTCTCCCACTGTGAGAAAACTAAATAAACGAGAAAATATGATAGGATACTGCGGCAACACCAGCTAGGAAGTAAAAGAAAGATTTTTACACCTCTACCAGGGGAAAAGTCTTTATGACCAGGAAATGAAACACTCCAACAGTGATGAATACCCTTGTGAACAAATGTGCTCAGAAAGAAAGAGGAAAATCTCCTGAAAAGGAACTTGAAGATACAGAAACATATGAGCTAAATGACAGAGAATGCAAGACTGCAATACTGAAAACACTCAAAGAGCTCAAAGAAAACTCGTAGAGTACACAGAAGGAGTTAAGTGATCTCAGTAAAGAAATAGAATGTATAAGAAAGAAGCAAATAGAAATTCTGGAAGTAAAAAACAATAAAAGAAATGAAAAATGAAAAAGCTAGAATGGGAAGCAGAGCTGACCAAATAGAGGAAAGAATTAGTGAAATGGAAGATAGAAATTTGGAAATGTCACAGAAGGAAGAACAGAGAGGCCTAACAGCTAAAAGAAATGAAAGATATTTACAGGAACTATTTGACTCCATTAGAAAAAAACAATATAAGAATAATACATATTCCAGAAGGAGCAGAGGACAAGATGGGCACAGAGAATTCACTCAGAGAAATAGTAGATGAGAACTTCCCAAATCTGTGGCAAGAACTGGAACCTCAAATCCAAGAAGAAAACAGAACCCCTAGCTACTTGAATATTAACAGACCGTCTCCAAGGCATGTTATACTGAAGATGTGAAAGGTCAAAGACAAAGAAAGAATACTCAAGGCAGCCAGAAAAAAGAACACCATAAAGGAAAGCCCATGAAACTGTCCTCAGATTCCTCAGCAGAGACTCTACAACCCAGAAGAAAATGGAACAAAGTATTCAAAATATTAAAGGAGAAAAATTACCAGTGAAGAATTCTTTACCCAGCAAAGTTATCCTTTAGATATGAAGGAGGAATAAAGACCTTTTCAGACATAATAGAAATCGAAGGAATTCTCCAGCACAAGGCCAGCATTTGAAGAAATAATGAAGGAGGCAAATGAACTTGAAACAAGAAGTAAAAGTAAATAAGGGATAAACTGGAACAATAAAAACATAAAAGATGAGGAAGTAAAGATTTAAATCTTCAAAGAGAATGGAGGTACGGACATCTTTAAGAAAAGAAACCACTACATATATGAAACTTTCTTTTATATAAAGTTTATGGTAACCACTGAACAAGAACTTAGAACTGAGACACATAACAATAAAAGGAGAAAAAACAGAAAAAAGTCATAAACACTGTCAAACTAAAACAATCAATGGAAATAAAAAAAGCAAAGAAGCAGTAGAAAAAAAGAGCTAACAGAACACAAAACGTAAATGGCTATAGGAGATCCTCATATATCAATCATCACCCTATATGTAAATGGACTGAACTTGCCAATAAAAATACACAGAGTAGCAAACGGCATTAAAGAACAAAAACCTACCATGTGCTGTCTATAAGAGACACACCTCAACACAAGGACAAACACAAGGTGAAAATTTTCACTCAAGGTGAAAGGGTGGAAAAAATACTCCAAGCATATGGCACCCAGAAAAAAGCAGGTGTAGCCAAAGATGGACATTTCATAATGATAAAGAGGACAATACGAGAAAATATTACACTTATTAATATATATGTCCCCAACAAAGAAACACCAAACTAACAGATCTAAAAGGATAACCTGATAAAACACAATTATAATAGGGAACTTAAACACCCCATTGACAACCATGGACAGATCATCCAAACAGAAATTAAATAAGGAAATATTAGATTTAAATGATACATTACAGCAATTGGACATAATTGACATTTACAGGATACTTCATCCTACAACACAGGACTATACATTCTTTTCTGGTGCACATGGAACATTTTCAAGGATAGACCACATGATGAGACACAAAACTAGCCTCAGCAAACTTAAGAAAATTAAAACTATACTAAGTGTGTTCTCTGATCACAAAGCTTTGAAATTGGAGATCAGTTACCAAAAGAAAGCAGGAAAAACCACATGTACATGGAGATTAAACAACATGTTATTAAAAAATGACTGGATCAAAGAAGAAGTAAAAGAAGAGATTAAAAAAATATGTAGAAACAAATGACAATGAAAATACAAAATACCAAAATCACTGGGATGCAGCAAAAGCAGTAATAACAGGGAAATTTATATCACCACAGGTCTGTCTCAAGAAACAAGAAAAATCACAAGTAGATAACCTAATATCACATGTTCAAGAACTAGAAAAAGAAGAGAAAAAACAAAACAAAACACACCTAGTGGCAGCAGAAGGCAGGAAATAATAAAAATTAAAGCAGAACTAAATGAAATAGAGAATGGAAAAACAATAGAAAAAAATAATGCAATGCAACAAAGAGCTGGTTCTTTGAAAAAACTTAATAATATTGACAAACCCCTGGCTAGGCTCACCAAGGGAAAAAGAGAAAACACACAAATAATTCAAATTAGAAATGAAAGAGGGGAAATTACAACTGATACCACAGAAATACTAAGGATCAAACAATAATACTATGAAGGGCTATATATGCCACCAAATTTTGCAACCTAGAAGAAACGGACAAATTTTTAGAGTCATATAGTCTACTTAGACAGAATCAAGAAGACCTGGATAACCTAAACAGACCAATCACTAGTAAGGAAATTGAAACAATCATTCAAAATCTTTCCAAAGACAAGAATCCAGGGCCAGATGAACTTGCTAATGAGTTTTACCAGGCATTCAAAGAGGAACTGACACCTATCCTCCTCAAACTTTTCCAAAAAATTGAAGAAGAGGCAATACTTCTCAGCTCATTCTTTGAGGCCCACATTACCCTAATGCCAAAGCCTGGCAAGGACATCACACACACAAAAAAACTATAGATCAATATCTCTGATGAACACCATTGCAAAAATCTTAAACAAAATACTAACAAATAGAATACAGCAATGCATTAAAAAGATTATACATCACAATCAAGTGGTATTCATCTCAGGGGAACAAGGATGGTTCAACATATGCAAATCGATCAATGTGATACAACACATAAACAAAATAAAAGAGAAAAACCATGTGATTACACCAGTTTATGCAAAAAAAGCATTTGACACGATACAAAATTCATTAATGATCAAAACACTTAAATTTGGTATAGAACGAATGTACCTCAGCATAATAAAGGCCATATATGACAAATGCTCAGTGAATGTCATTCTGAATGGGGAAGAACTGAAACCTTTTTTTTCTAAAATCAGGAATGAGACAGGGTTGTCTCTTTTCATCACTGCTATTCAACATGGTGATGAAATTTCTAGCCAAAGCTATTAGGCAGGAAAAAGAAATAAAAGGCATCCAAATTGGGAATGAAGAAGTTAAACTGTCAGTTCTTGCAGGCGACATGATCCTTTATATAGAAAACCATAAAGACTCCACCAGAAATCTACTAGAAATAATACATAAATACAGTAAAGTTGCAGGATACAAAATCAAATGTACAAAAATCCACAGCATTTTTATATGCAAACAACAAAACTTCAGAAAAAGAAAAGAGAAAAATGATACAGTTTGCGATCAAAACAAACAAAAAAATGAAATGCTTAGGAATAAACTTAAAGAACAGGAAGGACTTGTACACGGAAAAGTATAAGATACTATTAAAAGAAATTGAAGAAGATACAAAGAAATGGAAACATATTTCGTGTTCATGGATGGGAAGAATCAACATAGTTAAAATGGCCATATTACCCAAAGTAATATACAGATTTAATGTAATTCCCATCAAAATCCCACAGACATTCTTTCGAGAAATAGATAAAAAAATTCTTAAGTTTATATGGAATCACAAAAGACCTCAAATTGCTAAAGCAGTCCTCTGGAAAAAGAATAAGGCTGGAGGCATAACGCTCGTGACTCCAATCTATACTACAAAGTGTCAATAATCAAAACAGCTTGGTATTGGCAGAGAAACAGACATACAGACCAATGGAACAGAATCGAAAAACCAGAAATAAACCCACAAATATATGGACAGATAATCTTCGACAATGGAGTAAAAAATATACCATGGAGAAAAGAAAGGCTCTTCACTAAATGGTGCTGGGAAAATTGGAAAGCCACATGCAAAAAAATGAATCTGGACTGTGAACTGTCACTATATACCAAAATTAACTCAAAGTGAATTAAAGACCTTCTCATAAGACCTGAAACAATAAAGTGCATAGAAGAATGCGTCGGTATTAAACTTATAGACCTTGGGCTCAGAGGGCACTTTATGAACTTGATCCCAAAGGCAAGGGAAATAAAAGCAAAAATAAATGAACAGGACTATATCAAACTAAAAAGCTTCTACACAGCAAAGTACACCATCAACAAAGTACAAAGGAAACCAACCGAATGGGAGAAAATATTTGCAAACAATGCCTCTGATAAGGGGTAATATCTAAAATATATACAGAACTCATACAACTCAACAACAAAAAACAAACGATCCAATTAAAAAATGGGCAGAAGACCTAAACAAACACTTTTTCCTTGAAGACATACAAACAGCCAACAGATACAGGAAAAAATGCTTAACATCCCTAGCAATTAGGAAAATGCAAATTAAAACCATAATGAGATACCACCTCACACCTGTTAGAATGGGTATAATCAACAAGATAAGGAATAACCAGTGCTGGAGAGGCTGTGGAGAAAATGAAACCCTCATACACTGCTGGTGGGAATGTAAATTGGTACAACCACTATGGAATTCAGTATGGAGGTTCCTTAAAAATCTAGGAATGGAATTGCCATATGACTTAGCAAATCCCTCTCCTGGGTATTTACCCCAAAAACCTGAAAACCTTAATTCGAAAGATCTATGTACCCCAGTGTTCATCGCAGCACTGTTAACTGTGACCAAGTCATGGAAACAACCAAAGTATACTTTGATAGATTATTGGATAAAGAAGTTGTGGTATATTTATACAATGGAATATTATTCAGCAATAAGAAAAGATGAAATACAGCAATTTGTGACAACATGGACGGACCTTGAAAATAACTGATTAAGCAAAATAAGTCAGACTGAAAGAATCAAGAAACATGACCCCACTCATAAGTGAAATATAAAACTGAAAGTAAGAAAGAAGCAAAAGCTCATGGACACAGTCAGTAGTTACCGTATTTTCCGGTGTATAAGACAACCCCTGATTTTCGGTTGACTTTTTTTTGTTCAAAAGTCGTCTTATACGCCGGAAAATACAGTAAGTGGTTACTTGAGGATATGGGGGGAGGTGGGTGGGAAAGCTGATGGTGTGGTGGGGAGTAGGGAGGGGCACAAATATTTGGTGATGGAAAGAGCTGATTCTGAGTGGTGAGCACATAATGCAATGTATAGACAATGTAATGTAGAGTTGTACACCTGGAAACAATGTAATTGTTATCAATCAATGTCAGTCTAATAAATTTTTAAAAAATTAAAAATATAACATTTTAATCTCTTTGTTAAAATGTTTTTTTTGTTTGAAGATTTCCTTTTTGAGTTAATTATACTATCTGAGTTTTCTTGCATCTATCTTGTTGAGTTTTTTCAGAATCACAGCCTTAAATTCTATGTCACCTAAATCACAAATTTTTATGTCTTTAAGTTCTGTTTTTATTGATTTTTCATTTTATTTCTGAGCAGCTTCCTTTTTTTGGGCATTCCTAGGTGTTAGTGTGTTTCTCTTCCTGGGCATCCATTTACAGGAGTGCATCTTACCACAGGTAAAAATGAAGAGGTCTTTTCTTTTGGGTGACAGTGGTTTCTCTTTTTTTCAGTCTTCTGGTAATGACAGATTTTCTGGGAGGTGGGATTCTCCTCTTTGACCCATTCACCTTGGTCTTAGTGCACCACCAGTCTGTGGTGGGTGATTGGGGCTCTGACCCTGCAGACAGAATCTGCCATACCTGTGTGTCTCAGCATATCTGGACCCCCTGCCAGTTACAGCTGGGCAGGGTGTAGGTGGGATTTGTTGAATGAGGTGCAGGTTTGTTTGTGGTGCCAAATAATTGCAATTTCCAATCTACAGCTGACTAGTCACTACAGCTCCTTCCCTGTAAACAGTAGGTGGAGGTGGAGAGGTGGTGGGAGGGTGGGGAAAGTCATCCAGACTTCATGTCTGGTTCTGCCTGGCAGTGAGGGCAGTGTAGGCTTATTATGCCTGGCAATGAGGGCAGTGTAGGCTTATTATGCCTTCTGTATGTCCCAAGGTCTGCTGGGTTCAGTTGTGTAATAAGCTGGCTCCACAGCCACAGTCAGGAATGTGTGGAGCCAGAGAAGGCACATGCCTCCTGTCTCAGTTTTTTCATCTCCCAGGACCACATTGAGTTCTAAGCTTCCTGCCCACTGTATCCTAGATTTACTTTCTCCAGGGACTGCATAGAGCACTGGGCTTACCTATTGTGCCTGCCATTATCCCAGGCTTTATTTCTCCCCAGACCATGCTGAGAACCGAGCCTGTGTTCTGTACCCACTGCTGTCTCAGTCTTTTTCTCCTGAGACTACTCTGTTCTCTGGTCCTGCTTTGCGTACCTGCTACATCCCAGTCTTTCTTACTCCCCGTGTTCTCAGTCCTGGGCTGCATGTTCCTTGGTCCCTGGCTGTCCTCTCACTTCCTCTCTCTCCTGACTCCAGATTGCATTCTGTATCACCATCTTTGCACTTTCTCCTTCCCTCTTGCCCAGCTTGTGTCTTCACCTTCCACCTTTTAGTGTTTCTTTGCAATGAGTGGGTCTCTCATCTAGGTGGTTATGTGTTGTTTAGGGATTCCTTTGTTGAGTTATAGTTGTTTGATTTGTTATAGTTTTGAGGAGAGGTTTCAAGGATCTCCTCTCATGCCACCATCTTGATGTCGTCTCCCACCTGTGCAGTTTTCTGGAGTTACTGTTCTTAAGACTTTCAGAAATTCTTAGTGTCACCTTTGGGAGTCTTATGCCTCTTTTTTAGACTACAGCATAGATGTATACAAGAAAGACTTAAGAAAGACCAATTTGAGTTTTCTTCTTGGGTCCTAAGTTCTTCTCACCTAAAATATAGAAATAAAAAATGATAGAAATAAAAAATGATAGAATAAAATCATTGTTACTGGCTCCCCAAATGCTAACCACACCATTCCTTTATTAGGTATCAATTTTCTTAGCTAAGGTTGTATAGAGTACTCTGCATTTGGCACTAAGGTTTAAAAAACAGTACAAAAGCTCAAGCTCTATTCTTACGTAATGGGCCTCATGTTGAAATGATTCAGTAATCACTTATGGAGGGACTTTTCTCTGTAGGCATTGTGCTAGGTATAGGGCATACAGTGGTGAATATGACCATCACCATCCTCAAGGATATTGTAATTCAGTAATGGAGACTGAGAGGTAAATGAATAATTGTACTGTGATTGTGTTGAACTTGGCAAGTCAAGTGATATTCTTAAGCCTCAATTTTTCTGATCTATGACATGAGATTCTCATCAAGGTTATTAAAATTAAATGAGATAGTGAATGTAAAAGTGCTTGGCTTATTGCTCAGCATATGTAGCAAAAAATACTGTGGAAGCATGAGTGTAGTACCTTACTTAATCTTGGGGGAGTAAGCTAGGGGAGAAGCCAGGAAAAGCTTTTCAGAGGAGGTGGTGACTGTCATGAAGTTGATTTGTGAAAGATAAGAAAGATGAAGAATTGTTGGAGGTAAGATGCTTGGGCTTCCATCATTGAACATTAAAGTACATTGTTACTATGATAATATATTTTATATAATGTCTCAAGAGCATGAAAAGTAATGTTACAAAGTTCTATTTTATATTAATTGTTATCCTTAATTTTCTTTCAGAAAATTAAAGATGGCAGCATAATTGACTCAGTTAAAACAATCTGTGTGGGGGATCATATTGAATCCATAAATGGAGAAAATATTGTTGGGTGGCGTCACTTTGATGTTGCTAAGAAGTTAAAGGAATTTAAAAAAGAGGAACTCTTTACCATGAAGTTAATAGAACCTAAGAAGGCATTTGGTAAGTTGGTTTTGTGTGTGTGTGAAATATTTCTTTACCCTGGTTTATCTTTTTATGAGAAGTGAGTACTGCAATGTAGTGTAATGTGTGTAATGTACTTTTAGTATATCAGTTAAGAACATAGGAAATAATATTAATAGACAGTACTACTTATGAGGAAACAACTCATGATGAAGAAAAATATTGCCTAGAAGAACATTTTCTAAAAAAGACACTTGGAGTTATGAGCTCTAATGTCTAGTGACTTTGAATTTGATGTGGCTTTTCTAAACTCTAAGACTAGCACATTGTACTGTACTCATTTTGCTTAGCAGTAAGATTTTTATTGAGCTCTCTAAACTGTAATAGCTGTCATTCCTGGGCCTCAACAGCAAAAACTTTACTTACACACAGCAATGGTATTTAAAATAGTTATCTAGTCTATTTTGAAGACTTCATTCAGTACTTTTTCTCCATTGGTCTTTTGAATTGGCAGCATTGGATGGTAGGAAATTACTTTGGTGTGATATCTATATTTGCTTGGTTTTAGCCATGGCAGCAGTGTTTCAAGTCTTGTTCAAATCTCCAGGGCCATATCATCTACAGTAAATTTTGCCAGCTTCTCTCACTGCCCAGCACTATTTTAATAAGCCAAATGATGGCCTAATTTTCATCAGTGTTACAATATCTTCATAACCATCTGGGCCTGCCTTAATCATCCATGACCCAACCTACTTGATGCTCTTTTCTTTGTTCAAAGAACATAAATATTCCTTATAGTTTGTCTCTAATGGTTATTTCCTCAGCAGTTAATGACAATGATGGGGGAATGTAGTGGGTCTGGGGAATTACGTTTCCCCTTCCTTTAACAAGTGGAGGATACTAGCCACTTGGAATTGGAAAATTTTCTCTGCTTCCAAGTGATTCTGTGCCATTGAATAGAAATACAGTGTAGATTATATTACTTGTGGGAGACAGAATTACAAGAAAATGTAAAAAAAGAATGCTTTATGCTAGGGCTGCTCCTGGAGGGACCATTTTAGGAACCATTTCTATAGATATTGTCATGCTGCATGTTGCATTGCAGCAACTGAGCTCAGTTTTCACAGAGGCAGTTAGGCCAGCACTTGGATTTCTGTTCAGCACCCAGATTTCTGTCCTGCAGCAACTTTTGAAGTGGCTTTGTTTGGTAACCAATCTTCCAGGTTATCTGCATATAAACTGATAGGATGTAGGCGGTTTGAGAATGTTTTGTGTTTGATTTATACTCTTTGTAAATTGAAGTCATTATCTTAATACAACTCAAGGAATATTATTTTATTTCTACATTTATTTCTATTACATCAACTTGTTTTCCAGAGTTAACTTTTTCTTATTTTTTCCTGTTATAGAACATTGCCGATATCCCTTAACTTGGATGTTAGGTTGAATGAAATGGAGGTCATTGTATTTAGCTATTACTGCTCCATGATTAGATTTCTTTTCCTTCAATATCTGAGACAGATGTATAAGTGGTTGGTATACTTCACTGCCTTATGTGCCTGCCTACAGTTGAACTTGTTCTCTGTTGCCTTGTATGAATTCCATGGATTTGAGAAGGATACTGGGTAGGATTTTAGCATCCCAAAGTCTGGTGGTCTGTGCATTAGGATACCTGAGATCGATTTTGGAGAAATGACAGCTGTTTATTTTCCAAGGTTTCTATGGCAGTTTAATCCAACTTAAGTCAGCTGATCTATATGCATTTTTCACTTTGTGGTTTGGTGCTTATCTCTGGGCCCCAGCCTGAGGACTTTTCTCTTAGAAGTAGGCTTTGCTGCTTTGTCCAGTGGTCAGCCCTTAATTTTACTGCTCATCTTTTTGCCTCTGGGATAAAGGCAATATTCATTTGTTCCTCATCCTTTGGCTTCATCCCAGTTTAGCTTTTTGCCAGGAAAGGGAGTATATAACAGGAGGTACATGGTGGATTAGGCTTCCCCCAGTTTTCTTTGTCCTAATCTTACCTTGCCATGTTTCCTTCCTTCTTATGGTTTTATAGCATTATCACTGAGATTCAAATATCATAATTCTTCATAATTATCTGACTCTCTGTCATATGAGAGTCCTACCAGGAGAAAAGGCCAGTCTAGATGAAGTAGAATTTTCTCTTCTCTGATTCAGATAGACCATGTTGGTTGAAGCTAAGTGATTTCTGGGATTTTACCAAAAGCTGTCAGAAGTGGCCACATACTCCATTATTTTTCGATCAGTTTTCCAAAAGCTTTAACCAACTGAGGAATAAAGACTGTGTCCCAAAATATAGGAGGACATAGTGTAGTTGACTGCTTTGCAATGGCATAATAAGAATGATGTTCGTAACTTCTCAGCCACGCATAGCAGCATCCTTACTGCCTGTTTCCGTGTCCATATTTCAGGTCTACCACTAGCCACATCCCACTTCTAGGGGTCATTATATGTGTGAAGATTTTTTGAGAGCCAAAGCTTAAGCACTATGTAATTTTTTAAAAAAGGCTTTTTTTGTTTTTGTTTTGAAAGACCATCAAATAGGTCTCAGAAACTAAGCTTTGGGAAAATCAGGAACCAAGGTCCTCAGGGATGTGTGATTGAGAACCCTCATGGTATTGGCTTACTTGACTCCTTCCAATTATTTTATGCTTTCATGTAACTTCACTCAGGATTCATATTCTTAGGAGAGAGTGTGGAATTGATTAGGTTACATGCCTACCTTGATAGTAGGGAAGGCACATACATGTTAAATAGGCACACCAAAATCACAAAGAACAGAGGAGGGCAAGTTTTTTTGAGGGGGTAGGAATAAGGTAGATGCCCATTTTAGCATTTCTCCTAAGCTATTATTCCTTATTTTTTAGGCAAAGCAGTGTTAGTTTTCTCTTGACTGTCAGACTCTAGCTGTGTATGATGCTGCCAGCCTGAGTGTATCAGAATAAATCTGAATGGAATAGGACATTGTTAGTTGGCTTTGGGTGTCTGGTCTTAAAGATTTTATTTTTGTGCTAGGTGTTGGGTGCTATAAAAATGGCTGTTTGGCAATGGGCTATCTAGAGACCATGACAGCATCAAAGCTATCTTTTAGGGGAAGAGTAAAGCCATATTCTTCTAGGTACTGGCCACCAGATTAGGAAGGGGTCACACTCCTCAGATATGAACTATACTTCTGGGCAGCTCCTTTATTTATGTATTTCACAAATAATTTGAGAATCTGCTGTGTTCAGGTACTCTTTAGTTATAACAGATACTAAGAAAGAAGACTACCGGTAAGTTATAGCTAGGCTGACCAGGTGTCCTATTTTAAATGGGAAAGAAAAAAATGGTACGGTTTCATTTCACATAGTATGTATGGTCCACCTACTGACACCTTGAATTTAGCCCAGTGAGACTAGGTTGACCATATATACCATTTGAAATATGACAATACTGTTGGTTTCTGTCCTATGTGTTGAGGAGCTCACAATCCACGAGTTTGTTACTGACTGCATTGTGTTCCCCTAAAATTCACGTGTTGAAGTTCTAATCTCCAGTACCTCAGGATGTGACTGTATTTGGAGACAGAGTCTTTAAAGAGGTAACTAAGTTACAATGAGGCCACTACGGTGGGCCCTGAGCCAATATAACTGATGTACTTATAAGAATAGGAAATTTGGACATGGAGACACACAGAGGGAGAAAGCCATACGAACACAGAGGCAGCTATCTGCTAGCCAAGGAGAGAGGCTTCAGAAGAAAGCAGCCCTGGTGACAGCTTGATCTCAGACTTTTAGCCTTTAGAACTATAATAAAATAAGTTTCTATTGTATAAGCCAGTTATTGCTTTGTTATGGCAGCCCTAGGAAAGTCATATGAAGGCCAATAAGCCCAAACCAAACAACACCAAAACACTGCAAGTTATTTGACGAGGGTACTAGATATTAGGTTCCCGGACAATCTGGAAGGTACAGGTTGGATATCTTAGTCCTCTGGCCTTGGGTAGATGGCAAAGCTGTACTGATAGGTTTCCATTCAGCAGACATTTGAGTAATTAGAATATGTTGGTTTTTGGTGCCAGTTGTTGGGATAACAGTCACTGTTTATTGAGAGCCTGCAGTATGTATTTCATCACCATACTAAATGCTTGGTATATCCATGAATAATATCCAGTTTTTGCCTTTAAGAAATTTATGTTTAGTGGAAACAGATAAATATGAAAAGAAATAAATTCAGTAAAGGGTGTTAGAGGTATTATTCTAAAATGTGCTGGAGGTATAAAAGTGGGAGATAGCAAGTCTACCTAAGGAATTTAGGAAAAGCTTCCTGGAGAAGGGATTTGAACTGATCTTTTATTTATTTAAAATTTTTTTTATTTTTATTGTTTTGTGACAGAGAGAGAGACAGACAGAGAGAGACAGAGAGAAGTGGGAGAGCCCAGAGCAGTTTCCATAGTTGACAGCATTAGTTTTCCATATAGTTTCATTCCACAGGTGGAGCAGGGCTGCGCAGGGCAGAAACTGGGCCAGGAGCCTCCTGCATAGGCCCCAGCAAGAACTGAACTGGGGGCACACCTCAGCTCAGCATATGGGTTCACCTGGGCAGGAGCTGGGATTAGATTCTTGGGCTCTGGGCTACAAAGTGAGCGCTTAACTCACTGAGCCATCTCAGCTTCCTTGAACTGATCTTTTTAAAAATATTTATTTTATTGTTTTTGACAGAGACAGAAAGACAGAGACAGAGAGAAACAGAGAGTAGGGGGAGAATCCAGAGCAGTCTCTATAGTTGTACTTCATCAGTTTTCCACATGGTTTTGTTCCACAAAAGTTGGTGGGGGCCGTGCAAAGCAGGAACTGTGCTGGAGGCCTCCAGCATGGGAGGCACACCCCTTTGAGCCAGGGGCCCACCTGGGGTGTGAGAACCAAACTGGGCGCCTCTTGCATGGAAATCAAGCTGTCACCAGGGAACATGGACCCAGTTCATCATATGGGTCCACATGTGCGGGGCCAGGCTGTGGCCGGGACTTGATCCTCAGTCCCGGGGGCTGGAAAGCAAGCACTTAACCTGCTGAACCATCCGGCTTCCCCTTGAACTGATCTTAAAAGAAACTTGCTCAATGAACAAATCAGGGAGGTTTGTCTTAGGGAGTAGAAACAGAATAAGCAAAGATGCAGAGGTATGGAACAGTATCATATATCTGGGAATAGAACCCAGGAGGGCTGCCTGGAAAGTATCCAACCACATAATAGGAAAAATAGTCGCATTTTATGCCTGGATTTATTCTAGACAGCCCTCGTATGTCACTATAATTGGAATAGAGGTTATAAATAGTGATGTGGTAAGAAATGAAGCTTAAGAGTCAATCATTAGGGACCAAATTATCAGGGTCATTATTATGAAAACAAAGAGTGGGCAGTTGAGATCTGAAGGGGCTTTGGCAAGGGAGTAATGTGATGACAGATTTTAGAAAGGTATTTTGGAGGCTGTCACACAGAGGGGTGAGTTATGAAATAGAGGCTAGGAAATCCATAAAGATTTTATTGTATGTTTTCTTTTAATTGTTAAATTTATTGGGGTGACATTGGTTGGTAAAAATTACATTGTTTCCAGTTGTACAACTCTACATTACATTGTCTATACATTGCATTATGTGCTCACCACCCAGAATCAGCTCACTCTCCATCACCATATATTTGATGCCCCTCCCTACTCCCGCCACACACTCTTCCACCTTTCTCTCCCATTACCATCAAGTAACTACTAAACTATTGACTGTGTTCATGAGTTTTGGTTTCTTTGTTCCTTTCAGTTTTATATTCCACCTATGAGTGAGGTCATATGTTTCTTGATTCTTTCAGTCTGACTTATTTCGCTTAATAAGATGGTTTCAAGGTTCATACATGTCACAAATTGCTGTATTTCATCTTTTCTTATTGCTGAGTAGTATTCCATTGGGTAAATGTACCACAGCTTCTTTATCCGGTCAGCTATCAGAGGACACTTTGGTTGTTTCCATGACTTGGTCACCGTGAACAGTGCTGCAATGAACATTGGGGTACATGTATCTTTGTGAAATAAGGTTTTCAAGTTTTCTGGGTAGATACCCGAAGAGGGATTTCTGGGTTATATGGTAATTCCATTCCTAATTTTTTGAGGAATCTTCATACTGCCTTCCATAGTGGTTGTACCAATTTACATTCCCACCAGCAGTGTATGAGGGTTCCTTTTGGTCCACAGCCTCTCCAGCACTTGTTACTCCTTGTCTTGTTGATTATACCCACTCTAACAGGTGTGAGGTAGTATCTCATTGTGGGTTTAATTTGTATTTCCCTAATTGCTAGTGATGTTGAGTATTTTTTCATGTATCTGTTAGCCATTTGTATGTCTTCACAGGAGAAGTGTCTATTTACTAGGTCTTCTGCCCATTTTTTAATAGGATCATGTGTTTTTTTGTTCTTGAGTTATAGGAGTTCTTTATATATTTTAGATATTAGCTTCTTATCAGAGGTATTGTTTGCAATTATTTTCTTCCAATTGGTTGGCTATCTCTTTGCTTTGTTGATGGTTTCCTTTGCTGTGAAGAAGCTTTTTAGTTTGATAAAGTCCCATTCATTTATCTTCGCTTTTATTTTTCATGCCTTTGAGGGCAGTTTTATAAAGTCCTCCCTGAACCCCAAGTCTATAATTTTAAATAATAATTTTTTCATTGGTTTTGACAGAGAGAGAGAGAGAGAGAGAGAGAGAGAGAGAGAGACAGAGAGAAAGAGATAGAGAGACAGAGGGAAGAGGGAAGGCCCAGAGTAGTCTCTGTAGTTGCATGTTATTAGTTTTCTATGTAGTTTCATTCCATAGGTAGGGTCAGGGCTGTGAAGAGCAGCTGCACGGGGCAGGAACTGGCTGTAGTTTCCCTCCTAGGATGGGAGCCGAACCCGGGGCCTCCCACACAGGAGGCTTGCCCTAGTGAGAACAAAACTGGTGACACACCCCAGTTTAGCATATTGATCCAAACAGGCTGGGCTGGGATTCGATCTTTGGATCCCAGGGCTGCAAGACAAGTGCTTAACCCTCTGTGCCACCCTGGCATCCCCTATAAGTTTAGTACCAATGTTTACTTCTATGCAATTAATTGTTTTGGATTTTATGTGGAGGTTTTTAATCCACTTTGAGTTAATTTTGGTATATGTTGACAGTTCACAGTCCAGATTTATTTATTTATTTTTTAATTTTTTAAAATTTATTGTTTTTACAAAGAGAGAGAGAGACAGATACAGAGAGAGACAGAGAGAAGGGGGAGGGCCAGAGCAGTCTCCATAGTTGTATGTCGTCACTTTTGAGCATACAGTAGTTTCATTCCACACAGGTGGGCAGGGGCTGCATAGGGTGAGAACTGGACTGGGGGTCTCCCACATGGGAGGTATGGCCCCTTGAGCGACGGGGTGGAAATGGAACTGGAGGCCTGCTGCATGGGAAGCACACCCTAGTTTTTCATACGGGTTTACACAGGCCAGGTTTGGAATTCGATCCTTGGTCCTTGGGGCTGCAAAGCGAGCACTTAACTTTCTGAGCCATCCCAGCTTCTCCAGATTCATTCTTTTGCATGTGGTTTTCCAATTTTCTCAGCACCATTTACTGAAGAGGCTTTCTTTTCTCCATTGTGTACATTTTACTCCTTTGTCAAAGTTTATGTGTCCATATAGTTGTGTGTTTATTTCTGGGTTTTGATTCTGTTCTATTGTTCTGTATGTTTATTTTTTATTAAATTTATTGGGGTGTGTATGTCTATTTTTCTGTTAATACCAAGTTGTTTTGATTATTGACAATTTGTAAAATTCTTTTTCATAGGATTGCTTTGGCAAATTGGGGTATTTTGTACTTCCATATGCCTCTGATGATTCTTTTTATTTTCTTGAAAGAATGTCTGTGGGGTTTTGATTGGAATTGCAGTAAATCTGTATATTGCTTTGTGTAATGTGGCCATTTTAACTATGTTGAGTCTTCCAATCCATGAATGTGGAATAGCTCTATTTCTTTGTATCATTTTCAATTTTTTTTCTTTTTTAAGATTTTATTTTCATTGTTTTTGACAGAGAGAGAGAGAGAGAGAGAGAGAGAGAGAGAGAGA